>OLKM01001034.1:82581-115081 GCA_900291075.1 Melanogrammus aeglefinus | reverse complement strand
AGACCGGGGTTTAGTTAAATAACGGTTTAAAGGCCATTTCATCAATCAGTTGTGTCTTCACTCAAAGGCCAAGTTGATTGGGCACCACTCTAATGGCCTTTCACCCAGTAATGTAAATACAAACTGATATATATATATATATATATCCCAATGGGAAAGGCAGAATGATTAACCACAACATTGGTTCTTATTGCTTTCCCATATGTCCTACCACTACATCCCCATCCCACCATAACCGAATCTCCAATAACAACAACCTAACGTATTATCTACTAAACTTTCCAAGAAAAGATATCTGAGCTACAATTAGGCTGTGTACATTTTTGTGGATCCTCCTAAACAAGGTTTTAAGGTTTCACAAATCTCCCATGGAAGATACTTTCACAAAGGCCGACATCATGCTATACAGGCTTATTAATGACATAGTGTAAGTGAACCCGTTATTAGAATGCCATACATGGTGTACCAGCTGCGTAGGCTGCCGAGGGGTGAAGCTACTGTCGATAAGAGTACATCAGGGGGTGGTACCGCACCGGAGCAGCCCATCACTGATCTGGAGGACGTAAATGGGATCTTTGGCTCGATCATGACTTTGCGCACCCCTTTTTTTTTTTTTTTACAAAATGAACAGATACGTGATCACATAGTCGCACTAACTATCCAGACGACGAAACGCATGCACGTGTTGTTGTCATGTATGATCCGCCACGTTAACATGTCACCCCGCGGTTGGTATTACCGACGTTATAAGCAACTAACGCCTCGACACAAGCGGGTTAAATCAGACGTTTGACTTTGGTAGTCTGTACGCGATGTGGTTGAATCTCCCCGTCCCTGGTTACTGTCCGCCGCCGTCGCGTACACTCGTGCCAGCCACCGAGAAATACCCTAATAATAATAACAACCACGCACATTAAACTTCTACAGACACACATCCTCGGAATCACAACAGTTAAAACGGTCACCCGGCTGATCGTTTTTCCATTAAACATATGCGCTTTAGCCATGTTGATGATGACAGGCCTGCACACATGAAAACACACACACTGCCGTGACATTTTGGAATAAGGCTACGTAGGCCACTTACCCGAGAGCGCGTCCCACAACTAACCGCGTTCAGTCCGGGGCTCGGCGCGCTGCTGGTTCCCCGCTGCGCCCTACCACCGATAATTCAACGATCGTGGTGCAATAGGTGTTGCTTTGATTATATAACTATGACCGCTACGCCTCCTTAGCGACTTTCAATCTCATCAGCTCTCGTCTCAGTGTCTACTGTGCCACAACATTCGCGCGGGTGTTTTCATAATCACACGGCGGCGGAGAGGTCTCTCCGGAGGCGCGTCTCTGCAGCTAGGTGGCGGTGGTGCAGCAGTGGTGTGTTACCAACCCTCCTCTCGGGGAAAGTTAGATTGTGGCAACCCGAATTATAACTTGATAATTTTCACACGCATGTGAGCACCGGAGAGTGGATATTTGTGCACGCGTGACCCGCAAGCGGCGCTCTATGTTTTATGGCGTAACAGTGGGAAGTGATTTGTGAGTGTGCGCATCTCTGCAGCTAGGTGGCAGTGGTGCAGCAGTGGTGATTTATTTACCCTCCTTCTCGGTGAAAGTTACATCGTGGCAAACCGAATTATAACTTGAAGATTATTTGCACACGCATGCATCGGAGGGTGGATGTTTTGCACGCTTGACCCGCATGATGTGCTCTTGGCTTTGCGGTGTAACCTTGGAAAGTGGTGGGTTGATGTGCGGGAATGCGGAGCCATTTGTGGGTGCCCCGAGGGGGAGATGAGACGTGGAGCACAGCAGAGGATCTCATTGCAGCTTATATTAGGGAGCGACTAGGGAGGGCTATTTAGAAGGCTAATAAAATGGCGACGACTATAGAAGTTTGGTTGTTGACATATATGTTACAGGAATTTAACCATGCACTGGTAGCCTACTAACATACGACTTTATTATGTTTAGGGAATTAGGTAATCCAAATTCAAAATTTGTTCCGAGAAAGGGATTTAATTACTAGTTATTATATTAATAAGAGCAGATATAAATAAATATTAAATAACAATTGCTATCGAAGCAATTGTTGTATTAGGCCCTAACGTTAAACTATGTGTAGGCCTAGTAAGTTGTTGTAGCAATTGGTTTTAAAATATCAAAACGATTGGAACACAGGTAGGCCTACACGGATTTCTATTACGCTTATGCAATTATCTGGCAATGCATTATTTATTTATTACCCCCAAAGTTCACCCTCTGAACTGTGAATGAGTAATACATTGAATGCTACAGTCATGGTTAACTTAGTTATCTATTATTCAACCACTCTCTGTCTCCAAATGACAAGTGGACGTCTGGAACACCCATCTACATCGGGTCTATTACTATCAAAAGTAAAGGTCCAGTTACTCTTAAAATTAAAATAAGGTGATATGGATGTTACATGAATACAAATAAACTAACATTTCTACGTCGCTGTGTGTATGTTGACCCCATAAACGCGGTATATAGCCTAATATTAGCCTAATGTAGTTATTAAATATATATATATATATATATATATATATATATATATATATATATATATATATAATATATATATATATATATAATATATATATTATATATAATATGATACCTACATTCAACGAAACACCTAAACGCCATTGATGGTGCTGTTCATTTTTTTTTAAATAAATCAGGATGATACATATTATAGTTAATAAAGCATTTGTCGACTGACTAGATCTAAATAATCGACCACACCATTATTTTTTTGATAAATACAAGTATGCGGTCATATAATTCCATCGAACTATTTGAAAATCTATCACTTTTGGTAGGTGAAAATATCTGTGCTGTTCTCTTTTTAAACAAAACTGTGCTTTTATCTTGAAGGCTGACGCCCCTTCCAGTAGACCCCATGTGACCTATCTTAAAATATGAATGGGTTTCAATGAAGAGAAAGTAATTATTTTCTGGTCCCAGTCTTTATATGCCCCGGATTACACAAATGTTATTTGTTGATTTAAATGTCAAGAGTTTGACCGTTTATTGTGCACTTGTTCAGTTAAAGGCTGTAGAGAAAACACAATGAGTAAAGACTACATGTCTCGTATGTGACGTCACGCTCTCTGCGACTGGCGTGGACAAGACCGACAATCTCCCCATCGGCATAACTGAAACTCTCCACATGCCCCGACTTATAATAGTTTTCACCTCTTTCGATGCTTTCATCCTCCCCTTGGAAAAAAGCGGTGAAGTGGAGCAGAGAAATCGCCATGTCTGTACCGGAGTTCCAAGTGCGGGTGGTGACGTATATCATTCGCGTCGAGAGCAGGGGAGAGCTGTAGTTCACAAAGTGGCCTCACACAAAACCTAACATTATCAAACCTCTTTGCGATTTTTTTTGTTTTCTTTGCATGAAAAATTATCATTTAAATCCACAAACAACATATGTGTATGTTGTCCACCTCCACCTCCACCATCCACCTTTACGTCCCAGCTGTGACGCAACTTCCGTGTTTGCAGAGAATGATGGCGATACCCATAACGGATCGACCACATTGACCAGGACTTGACTCGTTCTGCTGCTGAACGTCATTCCAGGGACATATCTCATAAAGGTATAACCGTGTCTGTCATAATCATCAATAACACACTGATCGTTCGGTGAGTGGTCGGCCATGGCCGCTGTAGTGCTGTCTTTCACGTGTTACTGTTAATGCTTCTCGGTTAAGCTGTCAGCCCTATGTGTAGCCGGCACAAGGTTACGGTGATCCTAAACTGTTAGCCATGCCTGCTTTTAATAAACAACACTGATCAATTACGAATATATATATAAATGATCAACACTCTTTCGATCGTTTCTCTTTCAGACCATGGCTCTGCAGAGAGTGTCCTTCAGACTCCGACAAACGGTAAGTTCAATGTCAGGTAATTTGTTTGGACAACTTCAGCTCTGGTGCATTGGATACGACTAGTGATTATTTGTGATGGTGATGAATATGTATTACTGGCAAGTATTTAACTAGGTCAAATGCCTTATTTTTAAAGGCTTCACAATGATGCCCATACCTTGTTGTTTCCAATGTGATGTAACCACCAGTGTGTATTATTTAATACTGTTTTTAACAGGTAGCGTGTGCTCGGTCCATTCATACCAGTGGGTGTCGACATCTGCAGGAGGCATTGGCCGTAGAACCAGAGAGGAACCCCGAACCCTTTTCCATCTTCAGGACCCAGGAGAGCGATCCTGTAAGCGTCAACCATGTATCTGAGACATAAAGACCAATGCTTTCAAATGTAGAACGTGCACTTAATCACACATGACTAAGTGTTAGATGTACGATTACGATTATGTAAAGTGGGTATCAGGTTCGTAGCTGACGCCTTGGTTTGTGTGTGTTGGCCTGTGGATCCAATGATTCTTATTCTCATGGCAGGCTTTGTCAGTTGGAGAACCATGTGGGTGTCCAGTAACTACCACCCCTTCCACCTGCCCACAATTCAGACAGTGTTTCCTCATGGCCTACCTGCATGCCGCTTCCAACTTCAGGGTAGGGTTATATAGCATCTTTTGATTACTCAAGAATTGGTTTGTCTTGTTACCTATGTTGTTGTCCAATTTTTAATTTATAAGTGCCTCTTGTATAGCCGCTCAAGAGTTTGGTCTCAAAAGGCTTAACAAGCCAGTTATATTTACATGAGATCCGCCCTAACCACTAGCCCCAAAGGGGGTGAGCAAGGGTATGCTATTGGCTGGCTAACAGGTCAGTTAGTGGATTAACTGAAGAGCTGAATCAGGAACACCCCTAGGAACCCTATGAGAGTGAAGGGAGATGGATTTGAGTTGGGGTTGCATAGACGTTCCAACGTTCACCCGATGAAGATAACTTTTAGGAAACTTCTTGGACAGTTAAGTATTTTTATTTTTATATTACATAATGAACGACACAGCGCAGCGATTTACTAAGGATATATGTCTCATTGGCACAATAAATGGGGGTACCATGATTCTTAGAGGGAAACTGTTCACATCGTGGGCAGTAACAACAAGATCAGAGAGAGTTTAGGATTAGCCATTGGCTGAAGTTCAGCCCTGGCGGGAAAACATCAAATACATTTTCAATAAGGAAGTGAACTGCAAGGCTACAAGACAGTTAAAGAAATTGACACAATGAAGAAGGCGGTAGATTGGCATGGCCCCAGTACCAGACTTTGTGGCCCCAATGGTAATGAAAATGCAAACTTATCTTAACTCTTAACCCTTTCAATCCGAGAGAGGAAGGGAGACATCTCTCGGTCCAAGGAGAATGTTTAAAAATTAATTTCAATTGACTAGTAATTATACAAACAAGGTTTATATAATTTGTACATAATTTTATATTATAATTACGATTCCTATTCCCACGACAGACGCTCTATATGAGCGCTCTCTGTCCCCTGCTGATCTTCGACCCCATTAAACGATTTTTATCAAGCTCTTGTATCTGTGTGTAGATGAAGACCTTCAATGAAGGCTGCGTGATGGTGAGGCCGCCCGCCCTGGAAGTCATCTCCTACTTGAAGAGAGCCGACTACAGTAAACCCGCCCTGCGCTTCCTCTTTTGTATCCTTCAGACACAAATACTCAGATGAGTGGCTTCTAACTAACAGAGTTTATTTTTTTTAGTTTTCATCAGTTCTGGTCATCTTGTTTTAGTCCTTAAACCACTGGCTAGATGGAGTGAAAGGCAGTGGAAAGACAATGTCCCTCTGTCACACGGTTCACTACTGCTCTACACAAGGATGGCTGGTGGTTCATATACCTGACGGTGAGACACACACACACACACACACACACACACACACACACACACACACACCACACACACACACACACACACACACACACACACACACAACACACACACACACACACACAACTCATCATCATGTTACCATTATAATAAACTAGTCAGTATTTACCCTTAGTAGTAGATTGGAGGGAATTTATTCAAAATCAATGTAGCATCCCAAACACATGGCAAAGATTGCTTTTATTTGAGTGTCCATTCCGATATCCTCATTTTCAATTAGATGAACACATACAATAATAGACCTATATAGTATCCATGAGCATGAGCTTGGCCTAAACTCACACAACATGTTTACTCATACAGCATACAGGTCCATGCCAATATCTGACCCTCATTCATGCCTTTTCTTCCCACCTCCCATGCACAGCCCACCTCTGGGTGAAGAACTGCAAGGAGCTGCTGCCCTCGTCGTACAACGGCTCTCGATTCGACCAGCCCCTCCAGGCCACCAACTGGCTCCGTAACTTCAGGGTCACCAACGAGCAGTTCCTCTCAAAGGTAAACCGCCTCACCACCCCGGATGGTGAGACTCAGTGTTGGGACTCCCTGGGGGGTGGTGGTGCATTAACTCATGTTGCCCTCCAGATTCAGACCAGGCATCGCTACGTCTGGACCAAGAGGGAGTACACCGAGGAGGGGCGGCCGCTGGGGGAGCTCGTGGATCAGGTGGGTCCTCCTGATAGGGTTCAGTAGTGGACGTATTCATGCTTATATTATTCATGTGTTTTAAATTGATCTCATTTGCGTCTCCCTTACAAACTACTTATAATGCTAATATTCATTATTATGCTCTGAAATGGCACATTTGGGAGTAAATGAAATGCATTAAAGAGAAAATAAAATGTATTATTACCTTTATCCTAATTTCCTGTTTTGCCAAATTTAGGGCTTGTTCATCATGGGACATGGGAGTTTTAAGATGCTACGAGTGAGAGTTGTACTGTAAAACCACAGATAAACGTAAATACACCATAACCTAGGCTCTTAAAAGTGTTGTTTTGCCGTGTCTCACTGGAGAAACACTGGAGGAGGTTCAAACACAACAATGTCTCCCCATATTGAAAAATAAGGTCACGATTATTTACTAAATGCTCACCAAAGACCATGACTACCAATCACATACCCAAGCTCCAATGTGTCATAAAATTGGAGACGGTCGATGCGATATGAAGTGATGTACAAGCCCCGTATGCATATATTAAACCTGTTTATCGACATACGGATACTCTTGGCGTCATTACTCATTGCGTCAAAATAGCTCCCCCTTTCACATTAATAGCGCGACGTGCGTGTCGTTTTGCAGGGCATTACCCGTGTGAAGAGCAGCAGTGACGTGGTGGGCGCCGTCATCAAGGAGCTGCGGCTGCAGAGCGGCCAGCCGGAGGGGGGCTTCAGGATGGCCGTGGCTGTAGACGGGCTCAACGCCCTCTGGGGAAGATCCACCATCAAGAAGGAGGATAAGAGCCCTGTACGGGAGGGAGAGAGGGAGAGGGAGAGAGAGGGAGAGAGAGAGAGAGGAGAGGGAGGGAGAGAGAGAGAGAGAGCGCAGGAGATGAGAGAGTAGAGAGGAGAAGAGGAAGAGAGAGACGAGAGAGAGGAGAGAGAGAGGAGAGAGAGGAGAGAGACGAGAGAGAGAGAGAGAGAGGAGAGAGAGAGAGAGAGAGAGAGAGAGAGAGAGAGAGAGAGAGAGAGACCTAGTTTTAAGATGTCTTACTCAACCCCTACCTGCTCCTTAACGAAACGCTATACGATTAAGTAAACTAAACACCAGTAAATAGCAAATGGTAGAAAATTAAGCTTTTTAGACTCCACAGATTAGTTTATTTCCACTGGCTTTTCTGTGATATTGGATGTGTTTATCTTTGTCTCAGGTATCTATAGAGGAACTGACTTTGATGCATAACCTGAGGAAGCTGGTGAAAAACGACTGGGTGAGGAATCCAAATGACAACATGGATGTTTGTTATGATTATCATTTTTTTTCTTTTCTTTTACCCTCAATTTCTAATAATTTTCATTCGGTCTGCCCCCGCCACAGTGTGGAGGAGCCATCATCACTGCCCTGTCCCAGACGGGCTCGCTCTACACCCCTAAGACCGCCTACCTGCCTCATGCTCTGCTGGGAGAGGTCGGTTATACCCACCAGCCCCTCACCCCTCCCTCCCATAAACTCTTGACTCAAATGTATCATATCATTGAGTCAGTAGCTCAGGAGGTAAAGCTGTGTCTGTGTTTGCTTATGCTGAGTTTACATCAGTGGTTTTCAAGTGAAGCCCCATTGCATATGATAAATAAATTAAAACGTGATGCATGCGCTCCATCTAGGCGTCCCAGGACATTAACTTCCCATCTGCCCATGTGTTATTGTGTTGCTCCCCAGGAGGGCTTTGACAGAATGGATCCATTTGTCCCGGTGACCGTCTCCAATTACAGTGAGAAGGAGTTTGAGAGCTGCTACCTGTACTACCAGGACCGCCAGTGGCTGCAGCACCCACAAAGTAGGCCACGCTGTTGTGAATGGTTTCATCTATTTTTACATCACACGGCACGGTACATGACATCGTTTTCTACCGTGTGCTCGGAGCCGGCCCTCCCTATACGCAAACTAGGCGGCCGCTTAGGGCCCCCCGACCGCCAGGGGGCCCCCAAGAGTATATATAATTCTTCTTTTTATTTTTATCTATTTGGAATGCACAAAGCAATTTACTGAACAAGAAAGGAAACATTATAAACATACAGCTCATATTAGTGTGAGAAAGTATAGAGGTCTGATCATGATAACCTAGAATGAAGTAAATCTGACCCCGAAATGATCCTGCTTAGGGCCCCCAGGTGTACAGGGCCGGCCCTGTGTGTGTGCTCAACCCCTTCTTGTTGTTGTGTTCACCAGGTAGGACCGAGGAGGGGAAGAAGGAACTGGTGTTCATGAGCAACAAAAACCCGTCTGCGTTGGAGAGGCTCTGTGCTTTCCTCTGAAGACACTTCCTAAATACGATAATAACGACATGCACAGGCTGCTTGTGTCAGGTCCCTCCATCAATGTCGTTCTCTGTACATTTTGTTGAATGTTTTGTTATAAAATGTTATAAATAAATAATAAAAAAGGTAAACATGCATTTATGTTTTTGAATGCAGTTATTTGTCAGTGGCACATTACAACCCAACCAACCTATAATCGAATACAGTACCATATTAGATTCCATGATGTAAAGCATGATAATAAGGGGGTTTCCGATTATAAGAAACCATCTTGGAGAAGTGGATCAGATATCATGGAACAAGTCAAAATACACTCCGGCTCCCCCTGGAGGTGGACGCAAATCGTGCAGTTGATCACGTGACGTTACTGGAGATCACCTGATCTGATTCTCCACCTCCAGCACAACTTTGGCAAAAACAAATCAAGAGAAACCAACGAGAGAAATGTATGCATGTGAATGTATTCGTTCAATGTAATTGAAGGGCAAGTCTCGAATTTTAGTGGGCAGAGTTGGAGGATGAAACGTGTGAGTCTGCAACAAGATCATTTGCGATTCATTGGATAAGTGAGCTGACGCAGCAAGAGATTCTTCTCTATATTTACTGTAATTAGGAGCTCACTGAGAACCCTCCGTTGTAGACACAATGTCTCTGTTAGAAAGAGACATTTTGGTTACGTTACTCATGACCGCATTTACGCTTTCCTCAGGTAAGCAAGCCAGCACTATTTGACTCAACATATTTGTCAATTAACATTTCTTAGGTAGGATTGATATTTTAATCGATACAAATGTGTTTGTATTTCTCCAGGAGATAATAAGTGTCTGCCCCGAGACTTTGGACATGGCTCTGTGGTGTGCGAGTGTAATTCCACATACTGTGACAGCGTGGGGCCGTTGACTGTGCCCTCACTGGGCCAATTCACCTCCTACCTGAGCAGCAAGGCGGGCAGCAGGCTGGAACAGGTCCATGGCCAAGTCATCAAGAATAGCACTGCAGTGGGTGAGTAGCAGATGGGAGGGTGAATAGGGTACAGCCACATCTATACTGCCAATGGTCATAACAAGTGGCTTGAATTAATAACCCACAAGACAATCAATATCGTTAGGTTAAACAGTTGAGGACACAAGAATTTCTTGACAATGAACCACTTCGACTGATGGAATTTATTGTGCATATGACATGAAACTTGGCGTGTCTGCTAAGTCACCTTGACTTAAACCTATGTTCCTATGTCTTCCAGGTCTCAGGCTAACTATCGTTCCTTTCCAGAAGTACCAGGAGGTCCGGGGCTTTGGAGGGGCCATGACGGATGCCGCTGCTGTGAACATTCTGTCCCTCTCCCCTGCCACCCAGGACCAGCTCCTGCGCCAGTACTTCTCCCCTGACGGTGGGTCAAGAGAACACATGATCCTTACATCGATGCGTGTCCCGTCGATATAATGGCTCAATAGTCATAGTTCATTGTATGTATTCTGTAGGTATTGGCTACACTGTTGTGCGGGTGCCCATGGCCAGCTGTGACTTCTCCCTCCGTCTGTACACGTACGCAGACACACCTGGAGACTACGGTCTGGAGAACTTCACTCTAGCCCCAGAAGATACCAATATGAAGGTTCCTCACTCGTTCATTCATTCGTGCACTCACTCACTCTCCATCTCTCTCTTTCTCACACACACACACACACACACACACACACACACACACACACACACACACACACACACACACACACACACACACACACACACACACACACACACACACTTGCACTTGGTTCATAGAACCAAGTGCAAGTACAACAATCACTAGGCTAACCAATTCCCCGTGTTACAGCAATGATAGCAGCTACTGCAGTTGCTACACAGTTAAGTACTATAATACAATACAATACAACACAACACAATACAGAGTGTACAGTGGTGGCCAGAGGGGGGAGGGGGGCTATGCAGAGTCGAGGTGGACTCTGAACAGGTGAGTCTTGAGTCTTTTTCGGAAGATAGTGAGCGACTCTGCGGTCCTGAGAACGGCAGGGAGCTCGTTCCACCACTGAGGTCCCAAAACCGAGAAGAGTTGTGACTTTGCTGAACGACCTTTGCTAGCTCTTAGCGATGGCGGTACCAGACGTCCAGCTGAGGTAGTTGAGCGGAGGGATCGAGCTGGGGTGTGTGGCTTTAGCAATGCTTGGAGGTAGGCAGGGGCAGTTCCATCGACTGCCTTGTATGCCAGTACCATCGTCTTAAATTTGATGCGAGCTACTACAGGGAGCCAGTGGGGTGGTCCGGAAGAGGGGGGTCACATGGGAGAACTTCGGTTGGTTGAACACGAGGCGCGCTGCCGCATTCTGGATGCGCTGCAAAGGTTTAATCGCAGAGGCAGGAAGTCCAGCCAGGAGTGAGTTGCAGTAGTCGAGGCGGGAGATGACCAGTGATTGGACTAGAAGCTGAGCTGCTTCCCTTGTGAGGAAGGGCCGGATTCTGCAGATGTTGTAAAGTGCAAATCTGCAGGATCGGGCTACCGCAGTGATGTTTGCGGTGCAGCATAACTGATTCTCACCTCTCTCACCTGTCGTCTCTCTCTCTGTCCAGATCCCTCTGCTGCAGCGGGCTCAGGCCATGTCCCCCCAGCCCCTGGCTCTGCTGGCCAGCGCCTGGAGCGCCCCCGCCTGGCTGAAGACCAACGGTGCTCTGACGGGGAAGGGGTCCCTCAAAGGGCAGCCGGGGGGCAAGGAGCACAAGACCTGGGCTCAGTACTACGTTAGGTAACAACAGGCAGACATGAATATATGTTGCTGGACCCCAGTAGCACAAGACATAACAAGATGCAAGAGGACCGGATGACGTGTGTGTCTCCTCCTGTAGGTTCCTGGAGGAGTATGCAAAGCACAATCTGTCGTTCTGGGCCTTGACCACTGGGAATGAGCCCTCTGCTGGACGAATTACAAACTATAGGTCATCCACTGCAGTTTTTTGCAACCGCTCAACTTGAATGACATCGGTATCTACCCGGTTTATCTAAAGGAAGAGAAGGACTGATGTGTTCATGGTTATGTGCCCCTACAGTTTCCAGGCCATGGGCTTCACGGCGGAGGAGCAGAGAGACTGGGTGGCTATGGACCTGGGCCCTGCTGTCACGGCTTCCTTTCACCCCCACACACACATCCTCATTCTGGACGACAACCGGCTGTTGCTACCCTACTGGGCTAAAGTGGTGAGTCCACCAGACACAGTGTAACGGGGCAGAGCAGCACAACTTATCCATTTTTTTTTGTTTACCATTGCCCCTTAATTGGCAGCCAAGAAAAACTTTAGTATTCATTGTATAATCTAAAGCAGAGCATTCCTGAAGCTCTCAGCTGCAACTGTTTGGTATTGGTACCTGATAAATGTTTAACAGTACTGATCGTTTCAATAAATGGATTAGTCAACAACAAATTTCAGATTTATGATGTAAAAATACCAGACATTCGCTGATTAGTTTCAGAGACTCTCTGCATTCAAATGCCCCTGTTCCCCCCCAGGTCCTCAGTGACGTGGAGGCGGGGCGCTACATACACGGCGTGGCGGTCCACTGGTACCTGAACAGCCTCGTCCCCGCCGAGATAAGCCTAGGCACCACCCACCACCTCTTCCCAGAGTACTACCTGTTCGGCACGGAGGCCTGCGCCGGCTGGAGCCCGGGGGACAGAGGGGTGAAGCTGGGCAGCTGGGAGAGGGCGGAGCAGTATGCCGCTAGCATCCTCCAGGTAGGCGGCCTCAGTGGCCTTGCGCTCTGGCTCCAGTTACCCGTGTTGGATGGCCCTGTTGGGCTGTTGAGGAGCGGGACCGTATCAAAAGCGATTTTTGAAGTCAGATATGGGTCATAAAAGAGCAGGTAGCGGTTAGGGATCTTGTTGAAGAATGCTGAAGGGAGTTGGAACCCACCCAACATACCCAAACAACTACACTATCCCGCCCTGAGAGTATAATTAAAATATCAGTGTAAAAAATGTATGACACAGCCCTTCCAAATGCCTTCCACAGCCAAGGAGGGCACATTGTTACCTTGTCTGCCTTAATTTGGTTTAGCAGTTTGCATGGCATCACAAGGGCTTTAGTGTGCGTGTGCCATCCCCATAGGACACGGGGACACCACACGCTGGGCCCTTCCCTGTGCCTGGTGTGATTTGTTCTCTGTGTGGTTTGACCTCAAGGACCTTAACCACTATGTGGTCGGCTGGACCGACTGGAACCTGGCCCTGGACCCGGGCGGTGGACCAAACTGGGTCCATAACTTTGTGGACAGTCCCATCATAGTGAACCAAAAGCAAGATGTGTTCTACAAGCAGCCGTCCTTCTACAGCATGGCTCACTTCAGGTAACACCCAAATACTGTTGTGTGGTGTATGAGATGGGAGGGGTAGTGGACCTCTAGCGTTAAGTGATGCCTATTTTCCAGCCCACTCATTTAGGGCATGATAGGAGAAACAAGAACATAGAAGAAACTTTCATTTCTTACGCCTTGAATTGTCCATGATCACAACATGTTGTTTCTGTGGTCCATAGTAAGTTCCTGCTCAAGGGGTCTCGCAGAGTGGGCTTGTCCGCCAGTAAAGAGACCACCCTTGAGTTCTCGGCCTTCGTCAGACCAGATGGCTCTGTGGTGCTCATCATACTGAACCGGTAGGGGGTCGGGGATGTGGGGTTGATAGCCCTAACCCTAGACACTGATGTGAGAATCAGGATTGTGTGTGTGTCTGTGTGTTTATAGGTCAGCATTGGAGGTCCAGTTTGAGGTGTGGGACCATTCGGTGGGCTTCATTCCCTCTACAGCGCCCCCTAGATCTCTGCTGACGCTCGCCTGGAACACACACTGACGTGACACCCACACAAACACAACCTGATGAACACACACTGACGTGACACCCACACAAACACAACCTGATGAACACACAACACACACACTGACATGACACCCACACAAACACAACCTGATGTACACAAAACACACAAACTGACAAGACACCCACACAAACACAACCTGATGTACACACAACACACACACTGACAAGCCCACTGTACTTAACATCACATGTTTAACATGTCAACTGTTAAACTTGCCTGCAACGACAAGAAGTGCACAGACACTGGACTAAGGTGTATCAAGGGCATCAAGAGGACGTAGGTTTGGTTTTACCACAAATAAATACCAAAAATGTAAGACTAATCTCAGCTATCTTAAAAAGGTTGCAGCTCAAATGAATACTTGAAATTAGGACATTGAAAAATAACCTGCTGACTTTGAATAAACTGAAGGAAAGACGGTGAAAACTGAATGCAAACCCATTAGGATTGTTCGAGGGTTTTGGATACAAAGCATACTAATGGTACGCATTGGTACTAATGTTTAAATCAAAACTGTAAAGTGTGCCTGCAGCCAGACATTCCCTTTATTATTTTTAATGTACATAATTTTCATACTGTTTTGAGAAAACAATGGGAACTGATTTGTCAATAAAGTAATTACCTATTGTATGGGAAATTGCCCATTTATTTCTAGGAGTAGTGATGGAAATGAATGGTCTGTTCTAAAGGATCCAAAGCTGCAGCCCATTTGGTGTTAACCATTGATAACCCAGACAGCAGGATGTAGGCAAAAGCTGAAAATACAGGTTGTTTCAAGGGTTGATTCCACGCAAACAATGTCTGGGCATGGATAAATCGGATGAATGTAGAGGAAGTACTGCAGCCAAATACAACATTTGTTCCAATTTATTATAACACACATTTTTTCATATATATAATATACATTTTGATAATCAGATTTCACTTTTTTTTTTTCATTCGCAGTGTTTATTCTTTTCAAACCATAAATTGGACTAAAAGTATTTACATAAAAAAGTGATAAAAATGTGAAAGAAAAGACAAGTTGTTAACCGATTAATAAAATGATGAGCAGAGATGACATCTTTTTCATATAATATATACAGCAGAACAAACGCCTGGATGTTAATGACAGACGAAACAAAACAGGGTTTACTGTTTATCTGGAAGACCCTTGGCCCGCCTTCTCCTTAAAAACACCGTCAAGTCTTTCAGACGTCGCCAGAGACAAGACCATACCTTTACACTCATACACCCTTCACAACCTCTGTCGGTGGCCCTCCGTAAAAGCCATTATTTGCCATATTTTTCTTGGGAGGAAAACAGATAAACCAAATGCAAAAGGGTTGCGCCTGATGTAGAACACAAGACTTTAGGAGACTCAACTTCAGCAGAGTGTAGGCTGAGCGCAGAAGAGAGACAAAAACATGTGGAATACACAGAGGCTTCCATGACAACAGTGTATTACAGCAGTGCAATTTTTCAGGCTGGAAAAATCAAACAAACGGTATGGTGAGAGGACACAGAGGAATCAACTTAAGTTTTTTTCTCTGGAAAATCGACGGCGATATATACTGCACCTGGGCTGGTCGTCGAGGTCGGTATGAGAGGAAAACATGTAGCACAGCGCGTGTGTCCAGAGTACATGGTTATAGGAATAGTTCAAGGAAAAACCAAAGCAAATGTTTATTTTTTTGTAGTAGTGATGAAGGGGAGAGGAGAAGAAATGGGTACTTCTGTGAACATAGATGATGGGGGGGGTGGGGAGGGAATGTGTGCGGCTCAGAAGGACCATCTCTCCTGTGTTCTCGAGTCCGTGGCGAGGGAGGGGGACTCTGGGGGAGGCTGGCTACTGCTGTCCTCTCCATTCAAGCCCTTCCTGCACACTGGACACGTGTCATGCTGTCAGGGAGGGAGAGGAGAGCATTGAAAAACACCTCAAGTTAGTTTTCTCAAATTGTACCTGGAACTCCAGTTAACCAAGACATGGAGCTTACTGAGCCCTTTGAACATGACCTATGCAGGAGCAAAATACTGACTAGATGCCGACATAATACAGAGCGCTTGCTCGAGTTGAATTTTCGCTTTGACTTACAAAATGTATCGATGCTGTGGACGACCCTATACATATTATTCTCTTCCAATTCTTCCCAGCAATCCGATGCTTTTAAGCCATTAACTTGCCAAATACAGCACATTCCAGCACAACACTGCGACAGCCCTTTCCTAAGGTCATAAGGTGTTGTCCAAGGCTCTTACCATTTCCAACCAGGGAACTATACAGTCTGAATGGAAGAAGTGATTACAGGGTAGCTGTCTGACAGGCTCCCCGACTGAGAAGTCCTCTTTGCAAACAGGACATTCCATACTGCAGTCTGCACACACACACACACAAGACAGTGGGACAGGACATTAATAAGCATCACGTAGACATTATGGAGTTAAGGCTCAACTAAAGGCAACGGCTTTGTAATGTATGGCCAATTACAGAATTAATATTGTGATTTATAGTCCTGGTGTGTCATCAGACATGAATGTCCTGATCAGACATCGATTGATTCAACCAGTTGTTCATTCCAATATCGTGACTGACCCCAGAAATAAATAGTAATAAGACACCGTCAGTTGACAAAATTGTGGGCTACGTGGGCAGGAGGCAATGCAATATCATGCACAATTAATATGTTTACATGTTGCCGTTTTAAATCCATGGATAGAATGAGAACTGAAGGAGACACAAGGTCCTCATACAGGGAATGAGAGCACACTGAAGCCACCAAGGTCAGCATTCAGTCCGTTCTAGTCCTGTGGCTGCGTGGAGACGGCATTGGGGCTGACCTGCTTGTTCCTGAGAGACGTGGACGGTGGGGAGGGAAGAGATCTTGTCCTTCTCTGCTGGAGGCGGACCCGTGTTTTCAAACTGTCCCAACAGCTGCACGCACGTCATCAAATAAACGCACTGTTAACATTTCAAATCCATCAAAAGAAAAATATGCCACTGATAAGAAAAACTGATGTGGGCATTGTGTCTACCTGCGTTATTACGGCGTCAAGTCCTCCCTGTCCCCAGGCATAGTCCCCCGGGTTAGAGTGCAGCATCCCTGTCCTGGAAGAACAGTGTAATAATCAACATATAGCAGATGGCTAGTACTGTCACATGATGTACCATTAGCTACCAGGCTAGCAATAGCTAATTGGATTCCAAGAACAGTTTGGACCTACCATGATATAGGGGGTGACCCAGCGACTCCAGAGTTGACAAACAGACCCGCCAGAAACTGTTGTACAATCCTAAATATAAAAGAACAAGCATTAAGGGGAGCCCCAAGAGCTGATGACAGGGTGGAGGCGGGTGTTGGAGGCGTGAGGCTGACTCACCCTTCCACCGCAGGAGACCGGTCGGGTCTGCTGCTGCCTCTGGACCGGTACCTCCGCTGGCTGTGCAGGCGAGGGGGACGCCCCGGCCCCCAGTGTTCCCCAGACCCAAACGGACCCCCGATGGGACCCCCTAGACCCGCCGGAACCGAGCCCCCGATGGGCCCCCCTCCGAGCCCCCCTAGCCCACTGAGACCTCCCAGACCCCCTCCAGGGACCCTGGGCTCGGAATCTGGGCTGTCGCCATCCGTTGTGAAAGGCCGGTCCACAAACAGCAGGTGCCATAACTAAAGAGGTGGAGATGGACAAAAGGAGAGCAGAAGAGCAGAAATGTAATGAACAAAAGAAGATGACATGGGGATACTGGGAACATGGACTTGAGAAGAAGTTGCAATGCCACACAATTCATATCCAAGAATCCTCCTTTCTTTTCTAAATGGGCCAGCCTGACATTCTCCCCATGAAGTCCTGAAGCACAACACATACCTCTGCAAACTGTGTGGCTGTGTCATCCATTCCATTAGCGCCGCCCTCCAGGAGACTGAGGGACATGACACAGAAGGGGACAAAACACATCATGAGCAACATGCACTGAGCACTCTACCTTATCCTACCTATAACAGTGGAAGATGCATTCAAGGACAGCGGAATCTGTCCACACAAACCAGCATGAGGCGAGGCACCAAATAAATAACACTTTTTTATAAATCCAACACAATTGTTCACTAATAGATCAATGAAATGGACGTTTTTCGGAAAATAATACCTGGAGTCCTCTGTCACTTCCTCTATGAATCCCGAATCACATCTTGGACAAATATATTCCTAGAAAGTCAAAAAATATATATTTTAAGTGGTTGGTGGACGAAAAAGGTATAATGCAAGCATAAAAACCATAACATACTTTTGTCAACACAAAGTCTATATCACTGATATCCATGTTATGTGTATACGGATATGGACACAAGCAGGATACGTTTTGCTTTATTTTAGACAGCATGCAAAACAAAAAATGAACAAAACCATGGAAGGCCAGTGTAGCTCTGGCATGCATATAAAAATAGCAGGGAAACTCCGAAACTCAGTTCGAAACGTAGGCTACCTTCTTGGGAAGGAAAGTAAAACCAAACTGGCCTACATTAAAACACAATACAGGGGGAAATAATCTATATTGGAGGAGGGCAACTGCCTATTACTAACGATACAAATTAAGAGTGTGGATGTAAGCGATTGACAAGGTTAATTTAAAGCCTTTTGGTGTTGCTTTCGTTATTGGAACGAAACAAAGCATCAAGCAAGCACATACCAACTCATGACGACTTGAGTGTTACCAAAGGAAAGGGGTCAAGAAGCAGAGGATCGACGAGGGCACCCTTGACAGACACATTACGCTGTTTTAAAGGCAATACAACGACACGTCCACTGTTTGTTTGGTTGATTGCAGAACACAACATCGACCAGATTGAGTGCCATCAACACCAGCCCTTGTCCCGGGTCCTAGCACTGTACATTGAAAATAACGACCACAGCCGAGGACCCAGCGTCGGCTATGAACAATGGGACGACCCCGACAACCTCTCGGTGTTTAGGAAAACAAACGAGAGCCCCGGGGAACGATCCTGAGGACCGAGGGCCACAGCTCCTGACCGAGGGCCACAGCTAGCTGGCTACCGAGCAGCGAGCTAGCAGCTGATACTGTGGTTATTCCTACATCATGTCATCTGTGAAAATGTAAAGTATTACTAATGACTCAATGAGAGAGATAAAGGGGCCGACTTACCGGAAGCTTGGGGCTCACTTCTCCCTTACAACAGTGACAGAAGAACCGATGAGGGGGTAGAGCCGCAGCCTCCGCCATCTTCCCCTAAATAGCACAAACACTGACGTCGGTCCTCCAGCGATATGAAGACAGTGCTCGGACGGCAGCCCGGCATGCACCGCGGCGGTCATATGAGAGAGCGGGAGAAGAAGGGCGGAAGTGTTGTGTTGCGTTGCGTTGTGGCGGAAGCCCGGCAAGCACCTCGGCGGTCATATGAGAGAGCAGGAGCAGAGGGCGGGCAAAAGTGTTGTGTTGTGGCCGCAGCCCGGCATGCACCGCGGCTGTCAATAGGAGAGCGGAGGAGGGCGGAAGTGTTGCGTTGTGTTGCGTTGTGTTGTGGCTGCAATCCGGCCGCATGTGTTGTCACCCTCACCCGGATCATTAAAAAAAAAAATAGGAGTTTCGCAAAGGTACCTGAGCTAACTTCATGTTGAACTGAGGAAAAGATAACACAAAGGTAGAACATTTCATGATTAAACTTTAAGTTTGGGTTGCATTAATTGTCACCTGCGCATGGGCTTGTTCATCAGTTTACATTCGAAATGCCCCCTTTTTGGTTGACATCCACATTTTCTGTCGCTGTTTGTAAGGTGGCAGTTACATTCTATACTATCTAGTGCCACTTTGACACATGTTGGTTAGGCCTTTATCATTATTTTATTGACTGCATCTTTATTTTCGTAAACAGATGACTGCCCAGGAGGCCCGCCTGTGTGGGTTTCTACTCCGGGAACACTTCGGAGAGGTGGTGGAGAAGATCGGGACGCACCTCCTCAGGAGTGGGGCTCAGAACCTACGCACCATCGTCAATGAGAGTGGTACTCCGATCGACCTGGTATGCTGGCACATTATTAAGCTCTAAAACGACCACTAAGGATGTCTTCATAATAATTAGACATACAATTACACTGGTTGGTCCCAAGTTTGTAATAAGGACTTGCGTCCGATGACTTGAACAACAAGGCCCCCTTTCTCTCTGTTTTCCAGGTGAAGAAGTCTCTGTGTGTGCTGATGAAGCATGGCGCATGCAGATTCAGCACAGGTCGCAAAGGACCAGGGAGTCCTGTGGAGTACCAAGCGAGCTGCGAGAGGATCTTGGGGATTCTGCGCTATCCACGCTACATATACACAGCCAAGACACTCTATAGTGATACGGGAGAGCTGATCATTGAGGAATTGCTTCAGCGGGGCCACATGACCATGAGCAGTATTGTGAAGATGGTGGCCGACCGACTCACCCACAACATGGAGGGTGAGACTTTCATGGAGTGACTTGTTTCAAATGTATCACGTTTTATGATTGTATCACGTTTTATGATTTTATGATTTTCTCTGTAAGGCTATTAGTAAAAATAATATATAGTGTTTTTTTTTTTGATTTTTTTTTTACCTCTGCTAGAGGGTCGCAGCATAGAGTACAACGAGGTGATCTCCACCTTCTCCAAGCTGGTCGAGACACACTTCCTGCAGCGATGTCCCCCGGTGTCGGAGGTCGTGCCACCGGTCAGCACTGCTCCGACGGTCCCCGGAGCCCCGGCGGCCCCCGTCAGCACCGCCCCCCCCACCCCCGAGAGCTTCTCCGACTGCTACTTGGTGCCTAGCGTTTCGCTGGTGGGCCGGGGCAAACGAAGGCGCTCTGGTGAGGACGCGGTCTTGGACCAGAGGGCCACCAAGAAGGCCAAGACGGACCTCCAGGTGGGTGGGGGACGGGGACACCACCTAGCGTTCAGGCTCGTCTAAAGCCTGGGAAGCTCGTCTTGATTTACTCTTGTGTTTGAGTTTTGGGTTTCAAAGTATTGGGTTATTTGTCTGAGAACATTATCCACATGCATTTCTATATATTTTTTTATCTGTCAAGCACACACTTGAATATCCGTGATAGCCTTTTTGATTACATAGGATTTGGATTCTGTATGAAAGGATATTTAAAATGAGTGTTTTGAATCTACTTCTCAGACACATGGAGACGAGGGTATCTACTGGCAGGTGAACTTTGAGAGGTTTCATCTCCACTTCAGAGACCAGACCATAATAAGCGCCGTGGCCAGCAAAATGGACCAGGTGAGGGTTTCTTGTAGGATGATGACTAACGTCCAGTGTAGATTAACTTTGTATCGCAAAGTCTTCAGACTTCCAATGACCTTAATGAGTAAAAGCAGTATACACAATGCAAATAATATAGGATAATAGTGTTTGTAATCAGATAAACCCTTCCATCGATGGAAAGCTCTCAACATATGAGTCTTCAGTTAAGTTATCAATGGGCTGTAGCGTGTTAAAAATGCTAATTCAAATACACACGCCGTTGTACATGTTATACATATACCGCTGTACGATAATAATCATTTTTATTCGCATACTTGTAGAGCACCAATGAAGCCTCATCTATGTGTGTCTGTGTCCACCCCAGACGAGCAGTGAGATAGTGAGAACCATGCTAAGGATGAGTGAGGTGACCACCACCCCCTCTGCCAGCTGCACGCAGGCCCTGTCAGCCAATGAGGTCTTCAGGTCCCTGCCAGCCAACTACAGCATCAGCCGGCCCATCTTGGACCAGTACCTCACACTGCTGGTTGATGACCCGGTAACACTGAACTATATTCATATAAATGCAATGTTTAACACTGCTTCTGTTGGTCGGTTTGTGTGTTTATTTTGTTCTATACTCAATATTGGGTACATTTGACATATTATACATCCATACACGTATATTTGTAGCTTCCCCTAATGATATCCTCCTTTCTAGATGGAGTTTGTGGGGAAGACGGGAGACAGCGGAGGAGGAATGTATGTCGTCAGTATCCTTTTGATCTAGGAGGGAACCACGCTGTGATGGGATTCACAATGGGAATTAGTTTTCTTCTATTCTATAAAGGTGTGATATCGTGCTTTTTTGACTTTTCCCTTTGCTTTTCTGTTATATGGCCTATATATACATGTTTTATCTATGCTAAGCCAGAAAAATCAAAGTCTGAGGCAGGGGGAGTATTCGTGCCCACCGACAACGCCCCCTCAATAAGTGTGTGAAACGTTTGTGCTCAAGCTTTTGCACTCTGATGTTTGCATTCTGACTGATGTTTACCACTTCTCAGGGATGTGAATTTGCCGACAGACACGCAAAGCGTTCGACCAATGGCAAAAGGGTCAGCGTGCTGACCAATCACAGCAGACTGGGCTACTCTGGTGGGGGGCCTTAAAGTGACATGATACAAAATATAACGTTTTTAAAGGACACTGAAATTGGTTTTACAGAAATGAACAGTGTGAGAATGATAAGGGGTATTTCTAACATACAGCAATGTACCCCTATTCTACTAGGTGGCCCAAATCTAATTATTATCCCTAAAAAAGCATGATATGGGATCTTTAACTCATGGCACTAGATCTGCACAAAGCGCTGACCAACCTGGCAAGGGCCACACTCGAGTCCGTGGTACAGGAGAGGTACGCTGCTTTGTAGACCGCCCATGGTGGTTTCTAAGCGATTTGAAATATGCCATTTAAGGAGCCAGTTATTCCATCCCACCATCAAATCCTCTATTCATTCAAATCACAGGTTTGGCTCCCGGTCTGCACGCATCTTTCGTCTGTTACTACGGAAACGCCACCTGGAGCAGAAGCAGGTGGAGGACTTTGCGATGATCCCAGCCAAAGAAGCCAAAGACATGCTGTACACATTGATGTCAGCGAACCTGGTGCTCCTTCAGGTACGTCTACCTAACCAAACCATCCAGAGAAGGCCTTCCTGCCTCCCGTTCCCATGAGACGCTGTTCAATGAGGCGGTGAATGGGTTTTCCGATTACACAACCGTTCAAAAGTGTGAGGTCACTTAGAAATGTCCTTATTTTTTAAAGAAAAGCACTGTTTTTTTCAATGAAGATAAAAATTCTTCAGAAATACAGGCTAGACATTGTTAATGTTGTAAATGGCCACTCTAGCTGAAACCGGCAGATTTTTAATTGAAGGTCTACATAGGTGTACAGAGGGCCATTTCCAGCAACCATCCCTCCTGTGTGCTAATGCTACTGTGTGCATTGTTTAGCTAATTGTGTTGAAAAGGCTATTTGATGATGAGAAAATCCTTGAGCAGTTATGTTAGCACAGCTGAAAACTGTTGAATAAAAGTACGAGTGTTCATGAAAAACATGAAATCGTCTGGGTGACCCCCAAACTTTAGAAAGGCAGTGTATGATTTTTGATTCCAGGAACTCCCCAAGACCCCTGACCACGCCCCCTCCCGTACCTTCTACCTGTACACTGTCAACCAGCTGGCTACTGCTAGGATGTTGCTGCAGCACTGTTACAAGGTAAGTGACCACATAACGTCGTGGATGTCACAGCATCGTGCTGTCGGCCAAATGGGGCTCAGTTGGACTCCTGTTTGAGGTATTGGCTCTTCCTCCCTTTAGACCGTGGCCAACCTCATAGACCGCCGCTTGTTCCAAACCAAGGAGAGCAAGTAAGTGAAAGAACACAGCCAGGGCTTCTCACATCCAAATCTCCAAAACCGAATTATCCCAGAGCCTGGATCCTTTTAAAGCACAGACCAGGACCTCTTTGGCACCTGAAGCAGATATATTGATTGGCTGTTGTCTGGACTGACAGGCGTCTGCTGGAGAAGTCCCAGCGAATCGAGGCCATCATGGCGTCGTTGCAGGCCAGCGGTGCGGAGCCTGAGCAGCTTACTGAGGTGGAGGAGATGATCAGCGCCCCTGAGAAGCAGCAGCTGGAGTCACTGAGACACCACATCAACAAGTAGGAGCAGAGCCCCACTGGACCTAGGAACTAGGGCTGTCCCTTAATCAGGGTGTCCGCGCATCCTTAAAAAGTCTTAAAAAGTCTTAAATTCATGTTTCTAAATTTAAGGCCTTAAAAAGTCTTCAATTCGTTACAAATGTCATATGCTGGTCTTAAATACTGTAACTCAAGGTCTTAAATTCGTCGGGGCAGGACTATATATTTTTTTATTTTTCTCGAGTGACTTTTCAGGAAGGACATGTACAGAGGCTTCTTTCTTGCTAGCTGCATATATTAAACGATTATCTGCGTGCTTGCTAGCTAGTCAGCGACAATGGGTAGGTGCTAATTCAAGGACAGTTGGCTGGAAGACGTCCGTTTCCGAGGTTGGCTCGCATCTGTCGCCAACCCCCACCATCGCGTGTTTTAGGTCTTAAATTTCATTTAAGGTGGTATTAAAAAGGTCTTAAAAAGTCTTAAATTGGACTTGCTGAAACCTGCAGATACCTTGTTAATGCTCCACTAACCAGTAGTCTTTCAGCAAAGTCGACCAAGTGTCTTATTAGTCGCTGATAAATAAAAACAAAGCCCTCCCTGACATGGCTGTTAACAGTGGGAGAGTCTAAATAGAAACGCAACTGACACACGCCTGGCCTTCATAGTATACTGTCCATGCCAACCGGACAACGTATCAACACTAACCGCTCTCCCCACGCTGCTCAGACACACGCACCACCTCACTTAATAAGAACACCGTTTTTTTTTACTTCATTTGTTACTTTTGACGACCGACAAGCTTTCTTCTTTCTTGCTTTTAATCGAGTTATGTGCATTTTTACGGTGCATAAGTATGATTCACTCAACATTCGGCATTGTCGGTGCTGTTCATTTGGCGACCCGCATTGTTTGTGTGCTTGTTCCAATTATATTAGTTAATTATAACAAATTGTTATTTTAGAGTGATCTGTAATGGTGCAATGTTTAACAGTGTTTATTTACTATCTTACACACACACACACACACACACACACACACACCACACACACTATAGTCAGGCAGCTCTTCACTCTGAACAAATCCCCCGATGCCACTGTCACTACAGTGTAGATGTGTTGTTGGCTCAATAACAGGTGTAGTGATTTCCTTATTCTAATCTGTTTATCGCCAGGTTGGATTCTGGCAGAGAACCAGGTGGATGAGACCATCTTCCTGCTCAAGTCTTACGTGGCGTCCACTGCTAGGATCACACGGTGATGGCGTTACTGTCGGGACTCCATCGTTCTTATTCAGACGAAGCTTCTATCACCTTTTGATATTGCAGTTGTTTATCAGTTTGGGTTTGCTTTTGACCTTTTTTTTTTTTCTTTCAGTTACAATAAAGTTGTATATCTTCAGCTGAATGAAGGTAAAACCAAGAGCATCCGTTCAAACTCTTTTTAATTTCGACAACAGACGGACGACAGAGACAGTGAGACAGACATAGGACAACGTAATGTGCTGAAATGTAAAATGATGTCTGAATATTAAATAAAAAGGACAATTGTTTAATGTACTTGAGTCAAAAAACAAAGTAGAAAAAGTTATTTACATAAGTGCCGCCGACCCTATGAATAGTGGGTAGTGCATTCCTGTCGGACCTCAAACGTCCCCTGGTCCCGGAAGGTCCTAGTTGAGGCGTAGAGCTCTGGATCCCGGACCTAGCGCTGTGAGGGACCCGGGACTGTCATTGGCAGCATGTGGGAAGGACCACTCGGGTAACCATCACAACCGTGGTCATGGCAGCTCTGACCGCTTCACTCCTCCTGGGTCTCCTCTTCCTCGGGCTGTTTCCGTGTGAAGAAGCCCAGCTTCATCACGAGAGACACCGGGGCATTAATGATCACAGCCATCAATGAAAGGAGCCACCGCTTCTGCAGTGCTACTCATCCTATAATATCTTATATATATTATCTTATTATATCTTATATCTTATAGGATGAGTAGCACAAAGAATAGACAAGTCATGTAGAACCATTTCAAACGGATTGGGTAAAAGCCATTTAAACGTACCTTCCATAATACAAAGATGATTAGCGCCAATAAGAGCAAGCCTCCAATAATGCTACCAATCAGAATCCAGAGTGAGATGGGGATGGCCCGCGCCTTGAGCACCTCCAAGACGGTCTTGATGGTGGAAAGAGGAGGACGGAGACAGATATTCCTATTTTAATACTTCTCTCTTTTTCATGCGTTTCGTTATTTAAAAGGTACACTAACTACATGTGAAATAAAAGGGAAAACAATCCTTCAGAGGATCCAATGTTTGTCATTTATTATTACACTTGATTTCTATTACTTTACTGGTTGCAAATTGTTGCAAGTTGAATACGAATACGAGCTCTGTGGAAAGACAGACCCTTCTCCCAGAGGCGCCGTAGGATTCATCTACTTATGGATCTACTTTAATGTACCAGGGCACGGGCAGCAGACTAAACTATTGAAGATAAGCCTTGTACCCATGCCCGTTATACATTAGTAACAGACCCATTAATTAGTGTTATGACATAAACCTATGATTGTCCTAAATTATATATCGCTGTTGAAAAACAACGCTTTCTTATCTAATCAAATTATTATTTGAATGGGAGAAATCATTTTGTGCCACCGATGGGAGAATGAAACAATCCTCTTTGGCTCAAAGGCCTGTTGGTATGTGTGGTCATGTTTACCCTGCGTATTGATGGCCAGCTGTGAGGGAGAAAGACTCCACCACTTTGCGTTCGCTCCTTACCTCTCTCCAGACAGCGCCTGCCCCCAGGGTGATGAGGTGACTCTCCTGGGCTGCCAGGCGATAAGTGCCGACTACCTTTACGGACTTGTACTTGGCCTTGTGAGGGAAACAGAGACCGATGTCACTAGAGCTGGGGGTGTCTGGTGACAAATGCAAGTTACCTTTGTGCTGATACCTGTTGTGGCTCTCTTAACAAGACAACAACAGTGTCTGTGTGAGTGTGTATGTCTCACTTTTCTGAAGAATTCGTCTTGAACCCTGCGACTGACGCGAATCAGGACTTCTTGTCCTTTCAGGAGCTGCCGCACGTCACACACCACCTCTACGCACCAGGACCTGCTGCAGTTCTGCACACAGAAACGGGCCCACACATTCAGTCTAGTGCTAAAGGACCTGCACATGCTGTTGTCTGTGAAACCAAAGGCTGCTTCTCACCAGAATGTCATTCTGCAGCATGTCTTCAGGAGTGGAGGGGTCGTACGTCCCTCTGCCTGCCCTTCAGCCGGGCCAGATCGCTCAGCACACTGCAGTTCACCCCAGTAGCCTGCAGGAGGGGTAGTGAGGGGCCGTCACGATAGATCTGCACAAACGTCACTCACAGAGACCAGAGTTCTCTCTCCCTCTGGATCGCTTTCACTGTCTCTCACCCACACAGAAAAAGAGAGAGAGCACCCCTCTCTAACCGTGTTTGAGTCGTATCTATTTCTCTCTGTCCCACACACATACAGAGAGCCACAGAGAACCACTCACGTTGTGGAAGAAGACCTCAGTGACGTTCATAAACACTCGGTCCCCCGCGGCCACCGCAGGTAGGTTCAGCCGCAGCTCCATGTTGTTCACCGCGTAGCAGCCGAGGTTCTGCAGCTACACACATGCACACGTGCAAACGCACACGCACCCACACACGTACAAATGCACGGGCACACACACACACAAAGTCATTCACACACACACTCACTAAATTTATATTGTGGTCCCAAGCCCTAATTAGGGACTATATTTCATAAGGAATTAATAAGAAATGTGATTGAAGGCACATCTAATGAGCATTTGGTTTACGTGTGTATCGATGAATTGAATGATGCCAAGGGCCCAGCCTTTACCTTGAAGTTGGTGTAGAACTCAGGCCCTACGGCCTCGGACATCGTCCTGGAGGGGTGGACCTCATAGCGGTTCAGCTTGGAGTCACTGCAACAGAAAGAAAACTAGTAAGGGTTGAAATGCCCTCCATGTATCAAATGGATCCCGATAGTGTATGTTTGAGCAACACACCTGCTGACGAACAGGTCTGCCTCGTACTGGACAAAGCTCTGCAGTTGGACGCTGTTGTCCGCCAGAGTGTCCTCTCGCTCAACACTGTCGCTGCAAGCAGAGAACCAAACGCGGGGACAGAGGTCAGCACACATGTCACGGCAGAGCGTCTGTACATATAAGGTGTAGGGTAGCGGGTGATGGAAGCTACCTGGCCGCATTGAGCTTTATCTGGACCCGGCTGTGTAGCGACGTACAGCTGAACTCGAACTCCAGCATGAAGTTTACCTGGAGGTGGAGAGAGAGACGAGGGTAAATGGGCATGTTGAGTGTAGCAGCCTCATGACTTAACTGTGTAGCCTCCACCTACCTTGGACTGGGACCGGAACACAGGGTAGCTGACGTTACAGGAGTGACTGTTGGACCCCAGCGCTGTGCACTCAATCTTAAACTGAGTGTCCTCCTGCGTCCGCAAGGAGCAGAGAGATGAGTAGTCTGCTAATGTTGATGTCAATACTACTATCTTTTCACAGATTGATTACTAAATACTGTTCTGGTATGTGCCGTGTAGTGCCATCCTTGTAGTAGTTAACGTGTAAGCAAACCCCTTGTTTCATCGAATTTAAACATTGAGATATAAAATAAATGTGTTTTGGGCAAGAAGTGGGTGTGTTATCCCCATGGATACGACAGAGGGCAACTTCGTGATTCTGTGTTTTTGTATGAACATTATAATGAGCATTGCTGCAAATTAATGTTGTACTATAAGTGCAACACCATGCTACGAACGTTGTGTTGCACTATGAACAAGATACAAACATATTTAGGCAAAGGTGGATGAGTTTGGCTTGATGTTTTTGTGTGTTTGTGTGTGTGGTTGTGTGTGAGTGTGTGCCTACATGCATTTGAGTTTGGTGTTCCATGATCTGTGCATTAGTAGGTTTGCTTTGTGTGCTTGTGTGTCTGTGTATGTGTGTGTGCGCTTGAATGAATGTGTGTGTGTGGCAGCTAATGCTAACTAGCATACCCTGATGCTAAGGCTGGAGAAGTGCAGGTTGCGTGAGTAGTGCAGCACCAGGCTGGAGTTGTACGCATTCTCCAGCTTGTTGTGGAGCTGAACCTCCACGGCCAGCCTTCTGCGGGGGCTCCGGATCACGTAGGGCTTGTGCCTGCAAAAAACAGCCAGTAAGTACAGCCTGATGGCACCACCTGGTCAGGGGCTTCCGGAAGGTGTATGTGTGTGTGTTTGGGTGCGTGCGTGCATGTGTGTGTGTGTCTGTGTGTACCTGGTCCCAGAGATATCCATGTGTGCGTTCAAGACCAGGTCTGTGGTGCACACGTCATCCTCACCACAATCCTTAAAGAAAGGGATCTGGAGAGATGTGGGAGAGTGAGGGAGACATTAATACATTTACTGGTTTGAACTGAACATAGCGTCCATAGTGAGGATGACATCCTGATCCTCGGATGAGAAGGGTCCACTCACAAACTTTTTGACAGTGGTGGGCCAGCCCTCGTCCAGCACCGGGCCGCTCTCCGTGTTGTTGATTTTGTAACGCAGCGAGAAGCTGATTGGACGGATGTAGTCAGCGGTGTCCTGTCAACAGAGACACGGTCATTCCCAGATGTGCATGTCTGGGCCAGTAGCGTGCAGTGACTCTCAGTTGGGCAGAAACCATACTGGTGTGTGACCACAACCATTCATATGTTTTTTTAATATGTACATAATATTTACATATGTAATATTGTATTATATATATATATGCTTCACACCCGTGGTCCATAATTCCTCTCGTCCTGTGCACACAAAAATCAGTGTTTCTCTTTGAGCAACTACATAGCCATTTTTTTCTTTTCATACCATGCTCGGGAGAAATTTTCCCCCTTTCCTTCGTTTGTTGGATAATGTTTATGTCCGGTCTGTCTGGGCCAAGTTGTTTGATGGCTTAACTTCTCTTCCAATTTTAACCTCTCAAATGAGGTTTTTAGCAGAAACTCAACACTGTTAATCACAGGTGCAACACCACTCGCCATATCTGCATCTGATATAGACTACTTTACGACCATATAGGCGTCTTTCAGCGCAGATTGCAATTCTTATTGCAGCCTGCTGCAGTGTTATGCGATTAACATACGCAGGAACGCAGTCGCTGAGCTGCCCTGCCCCAACACTGCATGACACGTTAAACTCAACTAGAGTCACCACCATCATCCAAAATTTGATGTTAACAGACCAAAAATAGTCGGAAAGCCTACAGAAACTAAAGATTGTTCATTTGAAAATCACATTATTAAAAATAGATTTGGATCAATGATTAGCTGAGGAACCATTTTTTTGGGATCATGCTTTTGTAGTTCACTGCCCCACCTGCCCATATAGACGGCACGCGCCTGGCGTGGGGTACTGAGTTGTAGGATCATTCACTTATGTTTCAGGTTGTACTCCCTCTCACGTGTCCCCATGCATGCTTCCTTCTATCTCTGACTTTCAGCCCACTATTTTGATATTTTCCCTTAGGGTTAGTCTTCAATCCTCTCTTCCCCAGCCCCTTGAAGCTGTCGCTGTGAAAGAAACGCAATAAGAGGAAACCTGCCGTGACTATTAATGTGGTGTTGTGTGTGAACGGCAGCACTCACATAGACGTGGAAGGGAAGACTGTAGCAGAGCATTTGTCCCGTCTGAACCCCAACCACCATCTGCGTCTGTCGCTGGGAGTTGTCATCAAACAGCGCCCGGGCCGACAGCTTCCTGTCGTCCAGCATGGCCGTGATCCACAAGGCTGAGGCGGAGCACACACAGCCCGGAGCGTCAGAATAAAAACAACCAGCTCAATCAGAAATGCTTTTAAAGGTCCCATGGCACGAAAGTCTCACTTTATCAGGTTTTCTAATATTAATATGAGTTCCCCTAGCCTGCCTCTCGTCCCCCAGTGGCTTAAACTTGCGTTTGGTTTAAAACGAGCACTAGGTATCCTGCTCGCCTTTGAAAAAATAGAAGCTCAGGCGAGCTGATTTGGGGCCAAGTTACCTCCCCTTTCTCTGCCTTGCCCGCCCAGAGAATTTGGCCCGCCAATGGGACAATGAGCTACGACCGTGCAAGCCACATGTGTGTGTGTGTGTGTGTTATTACACACACTGTAACGCAAGTGTTGTACACTTCTTTGTTATTTGGATAACCGTTCTGCTGTTGGTGTTATGGCGCATAACACGTCGGTACTTTGACGTCTCTGGTATTTCCACAACGAGACTCGTAGTGGGGGTAATCTCAGCCATGGTTGAGAAGGAATTGGGGGAAAGGAACATTGGCTTTGACTTCCTGAAGTACATGAACTGCGACATGGAGGAGAAAGGGATTATTGCCCAAGATTTTCTCCTACTTGAGCCCCGTGTCCCGCTTCCCGCTGCCGAGGGACCACCGCCTTAGCACTGCCCGCTACCGAGGCGTTGGTCCCTCGGCAGTGAGGCTCCGGCGGGAGACAATCGATGTTAAGAAACGCGGGCAACAATCTCTTTCTCCTCCATGTCGTGGTTCAGCCTACTTTAGAACGGGAAGTGGAAGAATAATAGACGTCGGAGAACCCAACGCAGTCGTTTGAGATTCATAATATCGTCTTGAGGGGCACACACGTGATAATATATATTATATGATATAGATATCTATGTATAATATGAGATTATTTAGATATAGAGCTCCAAATATTCTAGTGTTCTAGAATATTTACAGAACACGGCCAAAGGCTGTGTGAGCCTCGCCATTGCGATACATCCACTGTAAACAGAGCGCATGGTACCGTGGCCGCAAGCTGCTCAGGGCCACACCCCCAGCCTCCTCCTTGACCCGCCTCTCTCCTCCTCATTTGCATTAAAGCTACAGACACCGAAACGGCGTGTTTGGGGAAAGCTCAATGTGCAACTGGCTCGTAGCGGCTGTAATTCTGCACCAAGGCTGATTTTCGGGAACGTCTTCGAATACTGTGTTACGGGCCCACTAATATCTATATTAAAGCATCCATAAAGTAGCATGCCATGGGACCTTTAAGAAAGCTTTCACATACAAGGAATGGTCAATTGGGGCTGAGATACAAGAAACATTATGAAATAGGAAAAAAATATGAAATCTATACAATATAAGGTATATATATATATAGGTATGGAGGTCCTGAAGCTACTGTTCACTGGGTATGGAGGTAGCGACGTTACTGTTCACTAGGTATGGAGGTACCGAAGCTGTTGGCCTGGGTTCCTGGAGACCGGGACACAGCCAGGAAGCAGGCGGTGGCGTTGAGGCAGGCCGAGTCGCGGCTGCCCCTCTGGCAGGTCTTCTGGATCACGTTAATGGAGTGGGGCTGGAAGTCCAGGCTCACGTTGACCTGGACGATGCTACGGGAGCTGGGGGCGGGCGGGGGAATAAAGCATGAGACTAGAGACTATTGGGAACCAAACGATGATCGTTACTGGAAGATTTTAAGATACAGCATTCAGTAAACTTCCACAATATTGATACTCCACATACAATAAACACAATCACGCACACATGCATGCACACAAAGATACATACACACGCACAAAGACATACATACAATTATATTTTGTTAGTGTTTTCAAACTCTCTGTGAGGTACAGGACAAAGCCCAAAAAACGTTACATGTATCTTACACAAGTCTGAATCAGACAATACGACATATAATGCATAATCAGTAGCGCACTTGTCAGAGTGCCAGAACCTCAGGCACCTAGATAAGCAGCGTGGTTCTTGAGCTCCAGGGGGAACTCGGACTCGAAGGCCTCCCTGGGGGGCATGATGCGCCCGTTCACCCCCTCCTTCAGCACTCCTCCGTCCC
>OLKM01001034.1:62581-77581 GCA_900291075.1 Melanogrammus aeglefinus | reverse complement strand
TTATTTTTTTTATTGTTTCAGGTTGTGCCACCTCGTGTCATGCTATCTCTCCCCTAAGCTTTCTGCAACAGCCTAAACTGTGTAATCTAAGATGTAAACAGTAAACAATAAGTATCCAACATCACCTCCAGACTCCATCCGTAACTTGTAAACAAAATAAGACTCAGCATGTCTTATTTATGAAACTGCAAAGTACACAGAATTTGCGCATTTCCATCGGATGGTGCGGGTCGGTTCAGTGCGGCTTGGTGGAGTAGTATAGGTGCTGTTCGGCGCAGCTCAGTTACGGCTTGTGTTCTATTTCATGTAGGCTATGCCTGTCTAGGCTTAGCCTTATGGGCTTGTCCCGTGCACGTCCTCACGCACACTCAATATTTAAACTATGCACCAATCAACAAGGGTACCGCCCACATTTCCCACGGCACCATGTATATAAGGCGGCGCATACCGCCGCTCATCCTCCCTTTTCTTTTCAGCATTGTACCGATCAACATGACTTCTAAACTTCTCACCCTTCTAACCCTGTGGCAGCGGCTTGGGCGAGGCGACAGACCAACGGCCCTTTTCAGGGCCACTGGGGAGCGCTTCCCCAAGAGCTGGGCCCTTCTCAGGGCCTCATTGTGCTTCCTGTCCCGCTTCCCTGGTGCCGGGTGACAGGCTCCTGACGTGTTTTCAGATGCCTTGGCGCTGAACACGCCGCGGTTGCCATGGTTACCCCCGCCTCCTGTGCCGCCTGCCGCTTACTGCCTGAAGAGCGGTTCCTCTCCAGGCACCTATTCTTCTCGCCGTCGGTGGACCTCTCCGAGGCAATCGACATTTCTAAGGCTGGAGTACCGGACGTCGAAGACGACGAGGCCAGCCTCGTCCAGGGTTATTCCTGGACAGCTTTCCTCAGCTCGCCCTCTCTCCGACCACTATGCGTGTTGGCAAGAGCGGTGCGTTCTACCATTGTGGTTGGACAACACGCTGAGATGGGGCCATCCCATACAGTTCAAGCGCCGTCCCCCGCCCTTTATGGGTTTGGTGGAGACCAGGCAACGGGACCCAGCGGCGAGCACGGCTCTGGCAGCAGAGGTGGCCCGTCTCTTGGAGAAGGGGGGCATCACTACCGTTCCCCCCCACGAGTCACACCTAGGGTTTTACTCCCGCTACTTCCTGTTGCCGAGGAAATTCAGAATGCTCATTATCAGAGCGCTGCTCCAATGTGTGAGAGAGGGCGACTGGTTCACATCCCTGGATCTCAAGGATGCTTACTTCCACGTCCCTGGGACGGGAGGCGCACAGGAAGTTTCTCTGCTTTGTCTTTATGGGGGTTTTCTTCTACCTCGACAACCTACTTATTCTGAGCAACTCAGAGGAAGCTGCGAGAAGGGACCCCATGACGGTGATAAACCATCTCTCTTTCCTGGGTTTTGCCATCAACTGGGAAAAGAGCTCCCTGCTCCCCAGCCAGCAGATAGTCTACTTGGGGCTTTGCCTAGACTCAGCAATCATGACAGCGATGCTCTCGCCTCCTCGACGAGACGCCATCCTGTTGGCACTCTCCCGCTTTCGCGTTCACAGAAATGTGACCGCACTGTCCACCATGCGCCTGTTAGGGCTGATGGCAGCCACCCATCCCATGGTTCCCCTTGGGTCTGCTCTTTATGCGCAGACTCCAGTGGTGGTTTGCTCGCCAACGGTTGGACCCCATGCGACACAAGCTCAGGGTGCTCCTCGTACCCTGTTCGGTGTCACCAGACCTGGGATATTAGGAAAACCCCCCCGCCCTTCTCAGGGGTGTTCCCCATGGGCAGAGTGACGTCCACATAGTGGTCTTCACGGATGCCTCGTTGACGGGTTGGGGAGGAACGTGCCTCTCTCACTCGGTCGGAGGCGAGTGGCTTACGCCCGCTACAGCACACATAAATGTGTTGGAACTCGCCGCTGTGAGGGAAGTGATGTTGCATTTCTTTCACCTGGTACGCAGCCGCCATGTTCTGATCAGGACAGCCAGCGTGTCGGGGGCGGCGTACATAAACAGACAGGGGGGAGTGCGCTCCTCTGCTCTCCACCGAAAGGTGGTCGAGCTCTGGCTTTGGGCTCCTCAGTCTGAGAGCCCTGTATATCGCGGGCGCCCAGAACTTCTGAGCGGACCTCATGTCTCGCGGCGGTCCCCGCCGAGACGAGTGGCGATAACATCCCGACATTGTCCGACTGATCTGGCAGAGGTTCGGGAAGGCTCAGGTGGACCTGTTCGCGTCCAGGGAGAACACACACTGCAGGTGGTGGTTCTCTCTAAACCCTCGGGATCTTCCCCGAGGGTTTAGAAGAATGCGTTGGCACACACAACTTGGCCGCAGGTTCTCTTGTATGCGTTTCTCCCACTCCAGCTGATCCTTCCTCTTCTGGAACGGGTCAGACATGGATTGTCCCTCATTATATTGGCTCCGGAGAACTGCTCAGATCTGTGGTTTCCAGAGCTAGCGGCACTCTCACGGACGGCGCCGTGGCGGATGCGCTTTCGCAGGTCCACAGGACAGTGCACGCACCCGCCCGATGTATCGGGCCGGCTGTTGGTTTGGCTCCTGAGAGGTTGATCCTGCAGTGCAAAGGTTTGCCTGAAGCGGTTATCAACACTATCCAGATTGCTCGGGCACCTTCTACTTCTTCCCTCTTTGCAGCGAAGTGGGCCGCTTTCTCTAATTGGTGGGACAGGAACCACTCTGTCCCATCTCAATGCGAGGTGGGAAGGGTGCTTGCATTTCTGCAGTACTTATTGGAAAAAGGTTTGGCCTTCTCCACTATCAAGTTCTAGCCATGTTTCGGCTGGCCATGCAGGCTGTGATGGTAGACGGGATCTTCAGCCATTCACTGGTCAAGAGATTCTTGCGTAGGGCTAGACGTGTTAGGCCTCTTCCGCGCCTGCTTACACCATGCTGGGAGCTCCCCACCGTGTTGCGCGGGTTGTCCAGGGACCCTTTCGAGCCTCTGTCTCAGGCCCCTTTGGAAGCCCTCTCCTTTAAGACGGCGCTCTTATTGGCTTTGGTTTCGGCCAAGTGGGCCGGTGAGTTGACCGCTTGTTGCTTAACGAGGACAGCTCCTTTGCGCTCGCTCAGACCTAATCCTGCGCTTCCTCCCAAAGAACATTGACATTTCTTTTTGGTCGAGAGATATTGTGCTTAAGGCTTTTCACCACCGCCTCATTCTAGTGAGGGAGAGGCGGAGTTGCATCTCCTGTGCCCGGTGCGGGCGCTGGCTATGTACATGAAACGCTCGGCCGCGTTCCGCACCACACAACAGTTGTTTGTGTGTTATAGCGATGATGGCAGGGGCCACACTCTCTCTAAACAGCGGTTTTCTTGCTGGATATGTGAGGGTGTTTGCTTAGCCTACTCTCGGCAGGGCTTAGCGCCACCGTTGGGCGTTAAAGCTCACTCGACACAGGCCGTGGCCGCTTCAACGGCTCTACTCAAAGGCGTTTGGTCTTCCCCCGGGCCCTTTGTCCGTTTCTACATGTTAGAAATGTCCAGGGGCTCACTCTGCAACTCCGTGTTGGAGTCCGGGGCCCCTTCTATGGCTTAAGAATATAGGCATGTTCTTTTAAGCGACATCGTTAATATGCTCTCGCCGGCTGGCGAGTTAGATTTGCAGCTTCGCCTTAGCCTATAAGTTAAAGCCTAGACGGCGTAGCCTACATGAAATAGAACGATAGTTATGATATTATGACTCTAGTTCTATGATTGTAGGCGTAGTTTCCCACCTGCTGTACCATCTAAATGCTGAAAGAATAGCGTGGAGGATGAGCGGCGGTATGCGGCGCCTTATATACACGGTGCCATGGGAAATGTGGGCGGTGTCCAGGTTGATTGGTGCATAGTTGAAATTTTCAGTGCGCGTCGAGTACGCGCACGGGACAAGCCCATAAGGTGAAGCGTAGACAGCTACGCTTACAATCATAGAACTAGAGTTATAATATCATAACTGTCGTTTCCACCACCGACAGAGGGGGGGAGGGGGGTTAAAATGGATCGCGATGGCCGCAGCAGCTACGTTAGCATTGTGACCTCATAGCAGCCCGACATAGTATAGCCTCCTTATAAATCCAAGGGAAAAGAAGAACACGCACAATGAGCAAAGATCAAACACGTAGGACGTCCAAGAAGGACGGCAAACTTTTGTGCAACATTTTCTTCAATAAACTAAGCTTTCGCCGTTGTCCAGAAATACCTTGCGGATAATGTGTTTGTTTATGGTGTGTTCCTGAATCCTCAGACGCCAGCATTCCGAGTTGCGTTTGACCTCTCTTCCGGTCTCAGAGCATGCATAGCGTTCCTGTTCGTCTTTCTGATTGTGGCATGAAATTGGCTAGCCGTCGTTTATTGGTAGCTACATTAGCCTCTTTTAGAAAACCAGCCCGAAAACAAACAACACAACTTTACATTATATTGCACGCACAGCAAGACCATGCAATGTATCAATTGGTGATGTAATAAAGTAGCAATATAATCAAGTGTGTAAAGCATTTGTGTAAATTGACATTAAAATGACCTATTTGGTACAAAAAGAAATCTCTTCACGGGCACAGCCATTTTGTTGAGAGAGTCATTACTGCTCTCGGTCTACTCTCAGATTTTCAAAAGATGAAGACAAAAAGGGGCTGTGCCTTCGAGAAATGCTGCAAGAAAGCTGGGAGATCCTCGACTTTGGACTCGGAAGTCTGGCGTTCGAGGATTCAGGAACACACCATTATTATCCCCCTGTCTCACAAAAGTGTGATTCTGTCGACCCCTAACTAGCACTAGGTAGTAGTAGCTACTCTGTTTCACCTTCAACGTCTGCAGTCTACGTGTAGTTATCTCTGAGTAAGAGGCCTAGGTGGAGGGTCATAGTGGCCGCGATGAGCCCTTAGTGAACATTCTGTATGGATAGTCCAGTCACGGCCATGATTAGCATGTATGGTCACCTGTGGCTCGCTTATCAAATTGCCACGTGAACCACTTTGTTTTAACACCGGCTCACAAGGTTCAATCACAGTGGCTCATGATCATCAATATCACTGTCTCTGAAAAGCTTTGGATAAAAGCATCTGCTGAAGAACTAAAAGACTAATGTTTGCCTATATTGGAGTCTACCGAATGTGCCGTATCCATGGCATTCTACTGTGTCCTCATCCTCTCCCTCCCATCTCTCCCTCCCACCCTGGTCCCATTCCCCCTTTCCGACGCACACCTTCCAGCGTGAAGATACGGTCCCCCAGGGCGTCCACGATGTCATTCAGCGCCGCCTCGTCCGTGACGTTGAAGAAGTATTTGTCGTCAGGGTCGCTGGCGATGTACTTGATCTCGTCAATGAAGGTCCCGGGGTCCTGCTGCCTGCGGATGTAATGGCCCAGGACCTGGGAACCAGGGCGGGGAGGACGAGGAAAGTGGGAGGAAGGAAAAAGACGGAGAAAGAACGAATAAAACATGGGTGGGAATGGTTGAGTGAATAAGCAGAAAAGGGTGATTCAATAAAGAATGTACAAAAAACATTTGTTGAGACTTGAGGTGAAAGCAGATAAGGGAGATGAAAGAGAAGAATAGCTCAATAGTATAAACATATTTCTGGGCAGGGAATTATAAAATATGTTCTCTGTGTTCCAGAGGGAGAAAGAGAAATATTATTGTGAATACAGAAGACTTGAACCAGACTGCAACCATTTAGAAAAAACTAGACAGTATGTAGCATTTATACATCACTTAAGACAACAACGGAGGAACTAAATCCAAAGTTTTCATTTAACGGCTATACAACAATCATGATCTAATTAAGTAACGCTTTAGCGAAAAAATCGAATAGGTTTAGGATTGAGAAGCACATTCTTTGTTCAGTAGATGTCCCATGGGAAATATATTCCCTCCCATGGGAAACATATAGAACTACTACTATTGCTACCGCTAAAGCTACCTCTACTACGGCTACTGCTGCTGCTACTGCTACTGCTACTAATTCTACTATTAACACTACTACTGCCACTGCCACTGCCACTACTACTGCTGCAACTACTACTACGACTATACTGCTACTACTACTACTCCTACTACTACTGCTACTGCTGCTGATACTACGACGACGACAACAATGACTATTACTAGTACTGCTTCTGCGACTGCTGCTAATACTACTTCTACTACTACTACTGCTACTACTACTACTATTGCTACTATTACTACCACTACCACTTCTATTTGTACTACTACTGCTACTACTGCTACTCCTATTGCTACTGCTGCTAATACTACTTTAACCACTACTACTGCTACTACTAGGCTACTAATGCGACTACTACTACTACTACGCTGCTTCTACTACTACTACTATACTAGCTACTAACTACTACTACTACAACTACTACTACTACTGCTGCTAATACTTATTATACTACTACTACTAATACTACTACTCGCTACACAATACACTACTACTACTGCTACTACTACTACTACTACTACTACTACTACTACTACTACCAATACTACTGCTACTACTACTACTGCTACTGCTGCTCATACTACTTCTGCTGCTAGTACCAGTACCATTACCACTACTACTACAACTGATATTGCTACTACTGCTGCTACAACTACTACTACCTCTACTACTGGCACCGAAACATTCGGTGAGCCTTCAGTGTGTCAAGTACAAATGAGTAAATTCCTTAAGAGAAACATAAACTCTGCCTCCCCCTCTCCCTGTGACTCGGGCTGCCAAGCAAACAAAGGAAATCCTCTGTTTTTAGAGGGTAGGGGGCAGGAGGTAGACGGGAGAGGAGAGGGGGTACATGAAATATGAACAGAGCCCATGTTTCAATATGTTCATGGAAATGTTAGAGCGGCTGCCAAAAAATTATGATTTAGCTGCCAGCGACATCTCGATTTCTCTCAGTGAGGCACAATTCAAGAACAATGTTTTGCTAGTTCGGACGTGGCTATTTCCGCTGCAGGTATCGAGCATACACTCCCAGACATACATCCCCTCATCCAGCCCCCCTCCCCATTAAATGGGGGTCCACACACAGCTTCTCCAGGCTGATAGTACACCCTATAGTACCGCTGTGGATTGATATGTTTAACAGCTCTGTTGGCACCTCAGGTCTCCTCACGGGGTCACTGCTACGTGCCTCCCTAGAGAAGCATCATCACTTTGCACACGCCCACACTAACACACACACGCACACCACCCCATCCACAGCGGGACTATAGGGTGTGAATATCAGCCTGGAGGAGCTGCATGAGGAGAGGGGCTAGAGGGGATGTATGTGTGTCTGGGAGTGTATGCTCGATACAAGTGGCGGGAAAAAGCCATGTCGGAACTAGCAAAACGTGTCATTGCTGTAACCGATCGGTGAAACATGATTCCGCAGAATACTGTTATCCTCTTATGGATTTCCTTCAACATATTAATTTGTTTTTCTCATTTACTATTTAGTACTATTCAGACATTTTGCAGATGGTCCTATCCACAGGGGTTGTAGATAAATGTCATTAGTGAGAAGGCAGGGGTTAGACATATGCTCAAGGAGGATAGGTTGACTGGAGACATTAACGGGTTTAAACCCAGAATAGTTCAGCTCGGCGGCAAATACTAGCCATGAGACTACCCTGCCCTCCATAATGAAACCCTTTTGATTGGCATCCTCCTCCACTTCCCCTGCAGTAGTCGGCCTTCTCCAGCTGTGTTCTGGGTGAGCTGGCCTTACACTGAACCATGTGCTGAAATGCTCCGGGCGTCATTACAGCAGCCTGCAGGGATTTGGAGCCCAACCCCGGCTTCTGACTGGTCCACGGTCTGCACATGTCCTGGCTAATGTTTTACAACATGTTATTCATCTTGACTCTGTCATTGGCACGGAGTGACTGGAACTCCCCTAGCAGCATAGTCCCTGTCTTCTTTTTCCTTTCTGAACGGGCAGGAGTGCGATCCATCACTGTAGATGTTTATCCTCAGTGATGGACGGAGGGGGCTTGATGGGTCATAGATTTGGAGAGGGGGGTGCGGGGGGGGGGGGAGAGAGAGGGTCCTATTAGTCCTTCATCTAATGACAAGGAGCTGACCCTGGGATTCCAGCAGTGAGAGCTCTCCACCACACCGCAACCGTTTTGTCTTCCATCCCAGTCTATTGATCAAAGAATTCACCCCAACTATGGTAAGAAATAACACGCCGGTGGCAGTGGAGCAAGTCAACACAGAGCATGTCAAACGGCGCTGGACACAGAGGTTCCTTGTAGGGCTGTCTCCACCCGTCTCCATCGCTCCACTCTGGATCACATTTCCTCCACCGTGGTTCCTGTGAAGTCAGTGGCTTGGGCTTCTATTGTGAGGATGGGTGGGGTCCAGACCAGCCTACTGCAGTCTGCCGCCCAGTCACAACCAAACCACCAGTAAAAGCCAGTTTGTGTGTGTGTGTGTGTGTGTGTGTGTGTGTTTTTCCATGTGGGTGTGTGTGTCAGGGCACAGAGCTCTCACACCACCACAAGGTTATTTCAGCAAAGCGGAGGGTTTCATTATGTGAATCTGTGTTTCTATTTTTACAAGGGGCCCAGTTGTGGTGTTGTTGTGGGTGAGTTGGAGGAGGGGTGTGGTCACCAGCCCCTCCCCCTGTCTCCTTCCTACATTATGCAAGGAATGTTACGGCGACTGTCACGGCAGATAGGAGGTTAAGTGAAGGCAGGTGTGGGGCTATGGAGGTGGTGACCAACGCATCTGGGTACACACACGCACACACACACACACACACACACACACACACACACACACACACACACACACACACACACACACACACACACACACACACACACACACACACACACACACACACACACACACACACACACACACACACACACACACACACACACACACACACACACACACACACACACACACACACACACACACACACACACACACACACACACACACACACACACACACACACACACACACACACAGGTACACACTCACAGCGATGGCGTATCGTGTAATGTTCCTCTTCTCGCACTCCTCCAGCGCCTCCGGTAGCTCCTCCCCGTCATGTGACTCCCCGTCTGTCACCACGAATCATGACCTTAGTGGCGCCGTCGCGTGCTCCCCGCTCGGTGCTGAACGCCTCGGTGCTGCGAGGGACAGACACATACACAAACACAGTTAGACGGACAGACAGGCAGGCAGAGTGGCAGACACACACAGAATGACAGAACGACAGGCAGGCTGAGTGGCAGACACAGACATACAAGCAGACAGACAGGCAGACTGATAGTTAGAAAGACATACAGTTAAACAGACAGCCAGGAAGACAGACAGTTTGATTGGCAGACACAGACAGACCGACAGACATACATACAGTTAGACAGTCAGCCAGGTGGATAGACAGGGGAGCACATAGATGTTTCTCACGCAAGCAATGTGTCATCTAATTGCAGTGATTGTGATGTTGTTGCATAAGACAAACAGGACAGTTTGTGTTAAGCAATGAATTTAGAATATTGTGGAATTCAGAAAACAGGGAGCCAATGGAACAAAAGTGGCTAGAGCAGAGGAGTTGGAGGGTTCCAGGAGTATAAACTCTCAGGGTTGGCTTACATCTCAAATAAACCTCAGCGATATAAAATAATATACAAGAGGATACCCTCTATCAAAAACTGAAGAGTGAGCGCAACTCAGCGAGATCCTCTTCAATCCTCCAGCTGAGAACACAGAAATAGCCCCAAACACACACAGCCTGAGTGTAGTTAATGCATGGGGCATTCAAGCCCCAATTAGAAACCAACTTGGCCGTGCATGTGTGCGTGTGTCTGCGACTGCGTGCGTGTGTATTGCAAACTCTTCTCTAGCTTTACCATGACTCAAGGTCTCTTTAATGACACACAAACAGACATCACCACCACACCCTGTTTGTCTGCGGGTGACCTGTTCTTAACCTTGGCACATTAGCACCACACACACACACACACACACACACACACACACACACACACACACACACACACACACACACACACACACACACACACACACACACACACACACACACACACACACACACACACACTCCACTCACACAGATGCACACACGCCACACACGGCCACATACACACACATACACACACACACACACACACACACACATGCACGCACGCATGCACACAAAACTCACACACACACACAGACACACACACACTCTCCACTCACGCACGCGCGCACACACACAAACACAAACACACACACACAAACACACGCGCACACCAACACACTCACATGCACCCACATTAACACACACACACACACACACACACACACACACACACACACACACACACACACACACACACACACACACACACACACACACACACACACACATACACACATACACACACACACACACATGCACACATACACACACACACACACACAGCAAGTTGGTAAGAACCACCAGTAGTAGTGAACTCAGTAGTGATTTTCAGGCCTCGATCCAGCCCCTGGCTAAATATAACATTGTGGTGAGCCGCAAGAAGCACAGAGTTGAAAACAACCGCTTCCCCTATGCAGTCAGTTAATTACATAGAGAGCCAGCGGCAAGAGGAGAGGACAGCACAGGAAAGTAGAGGAAAGTACAAGTATGGCTAGGAGAGGAGAGGGGAGGAGAGAAGAGGAGGGAGGAGAGGAGAGAAGAGGAGAAGAATAGAGAGGAGAGGAGAGAGGAGAGGAGAGAGGAGGGAGGAAAGGAGAGGAGAGGAGAGAGGAGAGGGTTAAGTAAAGTCAGTAAGTGCAGAAATAAAGAAAAATATACAAATAAATAAAGATAAGTAGAAATGTTAAAAGAAGATAAATAGAAATTGGTAGAATGAATAGAAAGCTGTCAATAAGTAGAAGCAATGCTAGCAGAACACACAAAGCTAGAGTAAGAGCAAGATAACAGGAACCGTGAAAGCGCGGGGGGCCGGGGAGGGGGCTGTGGGACCTTATTTAAAGGCCATGTGAGATCAATAAAAGAAACGCAAGCCACACTCCAAGATTTAAAAGAGGTGTCATAAAAAAAACCCTCTGATGCGGTTCAGATGAACGGATAATAAAAAGGGCTGAGAACGACCTAAAAAGACAAGCAGGGAGAGGAGAATAGATGAAACAGAACAATGGAGGAGAGAGAGGATGGACCACAGTAAAGGAACAGGGAGTGAAGTGGGAGGAACGAGGGATCAGAGGGAAGGTGACCGAGTGAGGATAGAGAGATGAAAGGTTACAGACCAGGGTCGAGGGGGGCTTTGCCGTGACATGAGAGAAAGTGAGGGCTGCTAATTGGGAGGCCTGCTTGTATTTACAACCCGTTTTATAGAGTCGCACTAGTGTGGGAATGACATAGCACAGAGCGTGTGTGTTGGTGTGTTTAATGCTTTTTTTTTTTCTGCTTGTGTCTCTAACTGCATGACCGCACATCAGTGTGTGTGTGTGTGTGTGTGTGTGTGTGTGTGTGTGTGTGTGTGTGTGTGTGTGTGTGTGTGTGTGTGTGTGTGTGTGTGTGTGTGTGTGTGTGTGTGTGTGTGTGTGTGTGTGTGTGTGTGTGTGTGTGTGTGTGTGTGTGTGTGTGTGTGTGTGTGTGTGTGTGTGTGTGATTGTATGCAGACAGACCAGTAGTCAGTGACTGATCCAGTTGGAGGCTGTTTGATGTTTTTCTCTCTCAATGTGTGTGAGCTATAGTCTGACAGTGCTGCTGTTTATAGATCTACATGCTATAAGGCCGTTTGTAATAATCCTACTGAAAATATTAATCCTAAAAATCCTAAAATGAAATACAAATTATATAAACTTTGTTTAAACTTTGTCTATATAATTACTAGTCAATTGAAAAGGAATTTGTATCCATTCTCCATGGACCGAGAAGTGTCTCCCTTCCTCTTTCGAATGGAAAAGAGTTAAAATAGTTTGCATTGCCATTGAGTCCAATCGACTGCCGTCTTCGTTGTGTAGATTCCTTTAACTGCATGGCGGCCTTGCAAAAATGTCCCCTTCCCACATCGTGTATTGCAAATTAACTTCTCTCCTGCCATTGTTGACTTCAGCCATGGCCAATCCTAAACTCGCTCCGGTACTGTATGGGTGCGTCCATCTCAAGGTGTGTGTGTGTGTGTGTGTGTGTGTGTGTGTGTGTGTGTGTGTGTGTGTGTGTGTGTGTGTGTGTGTGTGTGTGTGTGTGTGTGTGTGTGTGTGTGTGTGTGTGTGTGTGTGTGTTTGTACAGCTGCAGGTGTGTCCGGAGACAGGCAGGCTGAGCCTCAGCCTCACTGCTGACCCAGCAGCCCCTGATCTGTTGCTGCTCCCGCCCAGCTGAGTTGTTACTGAATCCCAGCACCCTCCACCCTCCACCCTCCAGCCACCAACCTCCAGCCAACCCCCTCCACCCTCCAGCCACCCCCCCCCCCTCCCCCCTCCAGCCTCCCCCCTCCAGCCTCCACCCTCCCGCCTCCACCCTCCCCCCTCCTGGCTACTCCTTCAGCCACCACCTTCCCCCACCACCTCCAGTCTCCACCCTCCCCCCCTCAAGCCTCCCCTTCCAGCCTCCCACCTCCAACCCTCTCGGGCTCCCCCCTCCCCCCCTCCACTCCTCCAACCTCTACCCTCCCTCACCCCACCCTCATACCAACCCCACCTTCATGGATGCCAAGGCTGCTATCTGTCCATCTGTGGGCAGAGCCGTGTGCATGAGAGACTGTATGTCTGTGTGTGTGTGTGTGTGTGTGTGTGTGTGTGTGTGTGTGTGTGTGTGTGTGTGTGTGTGTGTGTGTGTGTGTGTGTGTGTGTGTGTGTTTTTTGTGTGTGTGGGGGGGGGGGGTTCCCGTCAGAGCATTTTTAAATGCCACACTTTAACTATTTTTACAGGCTAAATTTTCCACAGCTGCCCTTTAAACGTCTCTGAAGTTTACCTTTAAATGGGCCGAAAACAGGAACTCACCAATTACCTGTTTGTACTGTGCTATGTGTCTCCTTCAGGGCCTATGACAATGTGTGTGTGTGTGTGTGTGTGTGTGTGTGTGTGTGTGTGTGTGTGTGTGTGTGTGTGTGTGTGTGTGTGTGTGTGTGTGTGTGTGTGTGTGTGTGTGTGTGTGTGTGTGTGTGTGTGTGTGTGTGTGTCTATGAAGAAGGTATGGCCTGTTAACTTGCATAAGGTCAATAAAGCAAGAATGTCATTTTCAATGGTAATATTGGGTGAAAGCTATATAAGTGTTTATACAGGATATGGTTACGAGGTAGGACCTCCTAATTAAGTTGACGAATGAGCCAGGGAAAGGTCATATAATTGGGCAAAGACACGGCAATGAATAGGAAATAGTGAAGAGCAATTTGTCAGAGCCCTTCACTTCATTGCGCAGCGATCAATGTTGATGTAGGTGTCCGAGAGAGGGTTAAACGTAGATTGTAATTTCATATACCACATCGGTCATTATAACGCTCTTACCACAATGGTACTAGCTTAGAAGAAAGTACCACAAAGTTTGCGTGGGTCGTAACCATGGGGATAACACTACTTCCAAGAAGGCTCAGATTGAATTTTTTTTTTTTAATTTACAATTTGAATTGAAGTTGAAACAGGGGTACTTGAACTTTAAATGGGTGCTATAGTAAAAGCAATTGTGTTTGCTCTGGACTTGAAATGCAGTGCCTGTAAATGTCTATGTAACGTATGAAACGTATATAGAACTTATACTGCCGCTGTGGGCGGGATAAATGGATTTCATGCGGCATTTTCAGGAAGCAGGAAGCAATTGGCAACGGTCTGTGGATTTAGCCAGTGAGACTGAATAGGTGGATGACGGACAAGCCTACCAGCCCATGTGAATGGCGTATGCTGTGCGTGTCTCCCGCCCCTCCTGCCGGCTGATGTTCTTGGCTGCCTCCACCACCTCCTGAGTGGTCTGGTAGTCTTTCAGAGACCATTCATGGAGGGCTACCTCGCCATACTGCAGTATACCAACCTAAACAGACACACACACACACACACACACACACACACACACACACACACACACACACACACACACACACACACACACACACACACACACACACACACACACACACACACACACACACACACACACACACACACACACACAAAAACAAACACACACAGACAGGCACACAAACGTATAAACACACAGCCACACACACACACACACACACACACACACACACACACACACACACACACACACACACACACACACACACACACACACACACACACACACACACACACACACAACACACACACACACACACACACACACACACACACAACACACACACACACACACACACACACACAACACACACACACACACACAAACATACACACACAGAAAGACAGACACATACACACACACACACACACACCAACACACACACACGCGCACACACACACACACACACACACGCACACAAACAAATGTTTATCAGTCAAAGACAACAATTATGTTCATCCTCTATGTTCTGTTCATCTTCAAAAACACAGTTATACGTGTATACGTATAACTGTGTTCTGTGGCGATCCATTTATGGAATTTCAGAATTCATTCAGAAACCAAAAGGCATTTCCTCCTCACTTCACACTGCCCAGCCACCCTGACCCTACCTCGTCTCATAACTCTGTAACTCTGCCATCGATTCCATGCTCAACCCAACTCGCACCCCCTCCTCCTCTCCATCATTCCATCTCCACCCCGTCTCTCGAACCTCAAGCGAGTCCAGAACATGTCCCCCCACATTACCCCCTTCATTCATCCTCCTCCTATTTGCCAAAGTGCTCTTGTGCGTATGTGTGTGTGTGTGTGTGTGTGTGTGTGTGTGTGTGTGTGTGTGTGTGTGTGTGTGTGTGTGTGTGTGTGTGTGTGTGTGTGTGTGTGTGTGTGTGTGTGTGACGTGTGTGTGTTTGTGTGTGCGTGCGTGCGCGCATGATTCATGTTTCATGTTTCATGTTGTGT
>OLKM01001034.1:30081-52581 GCA_900291075.1 Melanogrammus aeglefinus | reverse complement strand
GAGAGGAGAATAACAGACAGCAGGGAGAATGTTGGATCAGCCATAGATTTGGGATTGAGATGGGATTCCCAACTGAATTATGACGCCCACAGCACACACACACACACACACACACACCAACACACAACAACACCACAGCACACACACACACACACACACACACACACACACACACACACACACACACACACACACACACACACACACACACACACACACACACACACACACACACACACACACACACACACACACACACACACACACACACACACACACACACACACACACATGTGTTCTCCATTTCAAAACAACAACACATGAGGAGTGGAACAGAGGTCTGCTACCTTCACCGGGGGGACGAACTGACACACAACTCTAGTCTATAGATTGAAATGGGCACACACATGGCCATAATTATATGCAGCCATGCCAACAGTACACCAGGCACCCTGGTTCCTGTGGATAGAGCAATGGACTGAGGGAAGCGGGCGACAATGATAATAACGTCTATCACACATATGCACTACTGTGTGGGTGCATGTGTGTGTTTGTGTGCCTGCATATCTAAAAGAGTGTGAATGCGCGCCTACATATCATATGTGTGTGTGTGTGTGTATGTGTGTGTGTGTGTGTGTGTGTGTGTGTGTGTGTGTGTGTGTGTGTGTGTGTGTGTGTGTGTGTGTGTGTGTGTGTGTGTGTGTGTGTGTGTGTGTGTGTGAGTGTGTGCGTGTGTGTGTGTCGCCTGCACGCATGCGTATGCCGGTGTTTGTGTGCCTCATTCGTGGGAAATTAATTTCTCCTTCATTACCGAGCGTGTGGATAAGAAACACTCCAGGCCTTTAGAGCGACCAGAGTTTGGTTGAGGCCCGGATAGTCTTTGAATGCTGACACAAACTAATTTACGGTCCCCAGGGACATACAATCTATAGATAACCAGTGGCAGGACCAGCCACCCGTCACAGTCAGTCATGCCTTGCACCCCCTAATTCCTCGCAAACTCCTAATCACATCCCATCGATCTCCAAGAGCTTTGTGCCCCTAATACCATAGCCTTGCCTCGCCTTATTAGAACAACACTGCGGGAGAACATGAGAAGGTATAGGTGAGAGGCAAAGGGTTCTTTGGTGTAGGACGTTATGTTTAAGGAATTCTTATGGTGGCCGGGACAAATGACATGATTACTGAGCTGCAATCATCACTGTTAGGTCAAACGGACGTTACTAATAAAGGGTGGCGGGCACCTGCTCTTCCTGACAGACATCTTAATGGTTTTGTGATGTAAGGGGGGGGGGGCAGCAATGACATGTGACAGATGTACTCAGAGTTCAAGCTGTGAACTCTTCCCTCTAGTCTAGATAACTTATTTTGCTGTTGTCTGGGACAGCGGGCATGGCCCGTCTGCTTTCCTACTCTTCTAGAAATATTCCAGGTGTTTTAATATGTCGAATCACTTAGTGGCATACAAACGAAGCTTTCGTTGAGTAAAAGAGGTCGATGTGAACCATTATTTAGGGATGTTACTTTCGTACACGCTGTATCCAGCATGGGTTAAGTGCCTGAGCAGAGTATCCCGGTTAGCACTACGGAAGGGGCGCAGGGTCAACAGGTCAGTAACGGATGGCTCCACGGAGACGTGGAGAACGGTTCTGCTTTCCATAAATAACCGAGGCCAGATTAGTCCGCTTTGTAGACCTACAAAATATGTGTTACCGGTAGATACAAACATTCGCCTAGAAAGAAAACATGCATACAAACGCGCGTGTTCACTGCAAACACACGCACGTGTGCGTACACACACACACACACACACACACACACACACACACACACACACACACACACACACACACACACACACACACACACACACACACACACACACACACACACACACACACACACACACACACACACACACACACACACACACTGCAAGTTCCCAAAATGAGTGTAAATTCTTACACTCAAAACCTTATCAATAGCCTTTATGTAACAGTGATGGATGGGGTTGGAGACAGAGTGTGGGGTGATTGTCACGCACTGACACACACACTGTAAACACACGCACGTGCGCGCACGCACACACACACACACACACACACACACACACACACACACACACACACACACACACACACACACACACACACACACACACACACACACACACACACACACACACACACACACACACACACACTGCAAGTTCCCAAAATGAGTGTAAATTCTTACCTTGAAATAAAAGGATGGACTTCAGAAAATATAAAAGATTCCCGCCCTCCATTGGAATGAGGATAAAGGTCCTTGGACTATATGGACAGTGTGTGGAGCCTTAAGATTGTCCAGCCTGTGTGGGCTACATTGGCGTGACAACAAGCGCCCACGTTTAGCTCGTCCCCAATGGAGTCGTTAAACCTATTCAAACGGGGCTCCAATAGTGTTTCTCCAGCGTACTCTACACAAACCGTCCATTATATACAACAGAAAACGTTCATTCGGGTCGAAAACATCCTTCTTAGAACTTTTTTTTTTAAACAATCTTAACGCTTGTCAGGCTAAATAAAGTGCGCGCCTCAGTGTGCATAACGGACCCCTCGGTGAGGGTCTTGGTGTCTCTTATCATCGATCCCCACTGCCGGGCAACAGCTATTTAGGACTGCTTTCAAACCATCCCTGATGGGAAAAACTGTTCGGACAAGATACAATTTCCAAGCAGTTGCTCTATTCCTCGGCTTAATTGATGTTCAATCAATTGTATTCAAATGAAACGTCCGTATACAATTCAACATATAACTTGACAGGGCAATAAGCTGTTCACCGCCTCTGAGTTCCGCTTCTTCCGAGTCCTGTTTTATTTTCCAACATTTTCAAGCCAAACGCGCGCCGAAGATAGAATGTCCTCCGCTTCCAAATGAAAGAGCGCATTTATCCGCGTGCGTAAAGCTCCCCTCCCTCGCCCCTGCTCCATCCAACCTCCTCCTGAGCGCCTTATTTTCATTCCTCAGAAAAAAACTTTCCCTTCGGTCCTCATAGCTTTGTCAATTTATCACCATCCTTCACCCGCTCTTTCTTATTGGTTTGATTTGACCCCTTCTAGTCAGAGGGCCTAACAATCATTTATCCATTCAACCATTAAACCTACCTGGTGGACCCAAGGAATCATTTGTCAGGATTATGAGTTTTGAAAACGAAGTTTGCTTGAGTTTTAACGAAAATATGAACAACTGACTTTTTTAATCACTCGACCATTCCAAACCTTTAGTAGTTTAGTCATGGATGTAGTGGATTTAAATGTAGTCTATACGTAACTTTGGAGCGCCCCCTTCTGTTCATTATGCACAAAACACGGCTTTAGATTGCTGAAGAGGTTGCAGCCTGCAGAATACTAGCATACTAAATAGTAGGTGATTAGTAGCTATTATACACGTGTACACCAAGTTACACATACATTCACGATTTACAGTGTCGGTCGTGGGGACTATAAATGGAGGAGGTGGATTTGTTTTCAGCCAAAAACCTTATCAATAGCCTTTATGTAACAGTGATGGATGGGGTTGGAGACACAGTGTGGGGTGATTGTCATGTGAAGAATACAACTAATGCGTCCTCTATGTGAAGGCGAGTGTTACCTGAGGCATATGTTTCGGATGTGGTTTCCAGGCCTTATTTGAGTGTTTCCTGCTAGGGCCAGTGTGTGGATGGCTACTCTGATAAGTGGAGAGCCTCAGCTGAAGAGCTGTGGAAAGGAGTAATGTGGCTGTGAAAGGTTCAGAGGTTCAGAGCAAAAAATGTTACAAATAAGAGTTTATTGTTGTATTAAAGATGACATTGTCTATGTCTTCTTCTTGTTATTTTGTGATGTTTCCGAGAATTTGCCCGGAGGTTGGGGTTGGAGGGTTAGGCCAGTCAAATCTGGGGGAACAGAGTTTGAAACCTTAGGGTTAGGGTTAGGGTTAGGTCAAAAGCACAGAGTACGAGTTAAACAGTTGAAACCTGTTGGGTCGGCTTAGCTCAGGAGGTAGAGAGAGTGAGTTGTATCTGAAAGGTTGCTAGTTATAATCCCCTCCTAGCTATAGTGTCGATGTGTCGTTAAGCTAAGGCCGGCCTCAGCACTGACTCACTCAGAGCATGAGGACCAGCTCAGCCTGGCCTTAGAAAAGGAATGTAAATAGTCGTCTCATGTATTCTTGAATCTTCCGCCTTGAATCTATAAATTGCTAACCTAGCAATATGTAGATTCTTGTGTAGGGTATTTAGCTTTTTTTTTGTTAGACCCTTTTCCCCCTTACCACTTACGAAACCTGTAAATGTAAAAAAAAACGAAAAAACTGTAAATGAGTATGCCGGAAAACCGTTATCAATTAGGCTGCATATTTACCTACATTCATATATATTTATTCTTCATTCAGACGGAATTTAAACTGCGGTAACTAATAAGTAGTAGTATTTTTATCAACTAGACATGCAACATAACTAACCAGAAAACCTAAACAAACAAATTGAAATGACTTCCAACTACATAAAACACCACAGGTGAGGCTAACATGCAACGAATTAAAGCTAGAGTAGGCAGTTTGGAGAAACCAGCCTGAGGAAGCTGGCTTTCGAAAATATCCTCTCTTCAGGCCTCCCTCTAAAGCCCCACTCTCAAAAAACACATGAAATCAAACATCAAAGTATTTGATTTATTGATTGCAGTCAGAGTATAAAGATAATTTCAATATCACAAAATATGCTTGTTCTCTCCTTTCTCTTTAAAAACAGCACATTGGCCCGCCTGCTTATCAAAGTCTCTATTTAGGAAGATGATTTGTTGTTTTTGTAAGGTAAAAACAATTATATAAAAAATGTATAAAATTAATAATTGCACAAAGCTGTGAATACATATTATATTTTATTTGCAATTGATAATACTGACTAAATATGATTATGTTCAAGAACATGTGAGAATAAAGTATATTAATGTCTGCAAACAAGATCGAAATTAAAAAAAAATTCAAGTTGCGCACAAATCTCCAGCCTTGTGAGACCGCCCTGGATGTTCACATTCGGTTTCTCTGCATGGCCAAACACAGCATCAATTTATGTATGTCCTCCAGCAAACAAATTACATCCACCTCTTTGTTTAAAAGTAAGCCAATGGCCTAAACATTGATACAAAAATATACAAATATACAAAAATACATCACATCCGATACACCACATCAGTGCCACATCAGTCACATAAACAAAACCCATCAGTGTTTTGTTCAAAGACTGCAGGGAGCAGGTGTTGTATCCTCCCCCTCATACAATGACAGGAATCTGCATCTGCTCAGATATTAAACTGCACCATGTTGTAACCCTTTTATTTAACCTGCAGAGTTAGCCTTTATCCAACGTTGTGGTTACAGATGTGTCTGACTACCGACCTCCTGAGGGATGTAGAAACCTCCTTCTGAGCAGGAACACACCCTGTGAGCTGGTGTGGAAAGAAAGCACGGAAAACACACAGTGACGCTTCAGTTCTTTTGACTATCCTCGTTTTCTTATAAACCTCCTGTCTCCGCCCCCATCAGAAGAAACTGCCGAAACAGGTTCTGGTGGTTCAGAGCTGTAGCAACCAGGGGGGCTCCCCGAGACCCCTACACCGGGGTGGGGCACTGTCTTACAACCGCCAGATGGCAGAAATGTGAATACACTGTGAAACTTCATGCTGTCATGTCCATCCATAAAGCTCTCAGAAGAGGTTTTGGTGTGGTCAGGGAATCCCTGGTTTTGTGTCACCCTGCAGGCTGTGTCAGGGAAGACTTGAGATGCTGACCACTTGGTGAGTTTGAGGAGAGAAAGGAAAGCTAGGGGATAGTATGTACCATCTAGTCGACACATCCGACATGAACCCTCATCCACTACCAGTGTGGAGCATCCACTGGGCTGACAGTATGAGCCACAACACACCACACACTGGTGACTTTGAGATGAGGATGGAGAAGACACACTAGGAGGGAAAGAGCTAGATATTTAAAACACAAAAAGTAAGCGCACCAATAGCTGGCAAAATAATGTAGGCTACTTAGGAGTTTAAGAATTTAAGCAGACCAGCAAGTTCAATGCTTGAAATGCATAAATTTGGTAATTGACCTACTTGACCTACATTTTTGTTAATATAAACTAAGTAGTGTGATTTTTCATGTTTCCAGATTTCCAATGAAAATGTGTCCCTTTTGATTGTCTTCTGGGGAAAATTAAGTGCAATGAAGTGGATTAAAATATATTTCCGAAGAACATAATTCATTCCAAGTAGCCTACATTTTTCAGAAATATATTTCATGTTAAGATTATTTTAGGTAAACTCTTTGGAAAAGTATGCTTCTTCTGAGATCTATTTAAGTTTAATGTATAAATAAATTGAAATAAATATACCAATGCTAATGTACTTAAAGTGTTGTTTCAGTATACATCTTAAAAGTATACTTAACTGATACTTTTTAAAGTTTATTTACAATTTATTTCAGATAGTGTATTTCTGCCAGTATGTCATTAACCTCAACTGTAACATACTGAAAATAAGTACAGTACTGCTGTAATATTTGAAGTATGATTTCAGTATATTTATTGAAAGTATACTTCACTGATCTTTTTTGAAGTTTATTTTGAATATATTTCCGATTAGGTATATTTCAGAAAGGATGTCATCAAGCTCAATTTTAGTCTATTGAAAATAAGTACACTACTGCTGTAATATTTGAAGTATGCTTCCCGTATACTTCTTAGGAGTACACTTAACTGGTGTTTTTCAAAAGTTTATTTAGAATATATTTCAGATAATGTGTATATTTCGGTCAGGTGTGTCATTAGAGCTAGGGTATGCGATTTTGGGGAAAACAGCCGTTGAGATTCTGTCGCGTTCTCTCTGGTCCCTCCCTCCCACGCGCTACCTGCTGTAGCTCCTCCCTCCGCACGTCAGTGATGCGCGTTCATGTGAATTCAGTTACATTGATAGGAAGACGAAACACCATGTCTGATTCCGAGGTAATTAAACATTAGTGCTGATAACTGCATAAGTACATATATAGCATCAACATCTTACTCACAGACATACCATGTATGTTATCTTAAAATCATTGTAATTGCGCTGGTAGAAAGGTAGGCTGTATCAGCCAAGCAAGTTAGCAAACTAAGTGCAACTGTAATTGTTAGCATAAGCTTGCTAGGCTCGTGAACGCTCACGCAGGGACGCACGAACGTCGGTGCCAAGTTGACGGACAGTCCCACAGCCAATAAGAACGGAGAATCGGAGCCTCGCTCTGATTGGTCAAAGTGTACATGAGCGGTGGCAATATTTTGGGGGGGCACACAGAGGCAGGGGAGAGCAAAGTGATGTGCAGATATTCTCAGAGCACTTCGCCTACATATAGCTGCCTGGCTATTATGACATTTTTGCTAAATATTTCAGTAAAAAAATCGCCTACCCTAGCTTTAAGCCCGCAACTGTAATATACTAATGATAAGTATGCTACCGCTGTAATACTGTCACAAGATTTTGAGGGAGGTTTGTTCTGCCTTGCTCTGCTCTGCTGACCAACACCACAACCAGGCTTCCAACTACCCTCAAGTGCAGAGGGTTTGGTTCTCCTCCAAGGATTTAACCCTCAAGACTGTATCCAGGAAACTCACCCCCCGTTATGTTGGCCCTTTTCTGATTTGACCCTACGTCGAACTAAAGTCACCTTCACATATGAAGGTTCATCCCACATTCCATGTTTCTCTGTTAAAGCCTGTTTCCACCAGCCCTCTGTCCCCCTTGGTTGAAGCCCCTCCACTACCCCGACATCATCGATGACCACCCGGCCTAAACTGTCCGGGGGCTGCTGGACGTGTGCCGGTTCTTCAGCCACTCATCGCCAGATCGTTGTTTCAACTACAGTGGACACCAGTCTCGGCACTAGCGAATGTTTGGATAACAAGATTCCTTTTGTGTTTTTTCCATGCTTGATCTCCGTGTTCTGCTTGCCCCAGGATCACCAACCCGTACTTGCCTGCCATCCACCCTGTGTGCTCATCTGCCTGCCTAGCTGCCTGGAATCCATCATTGCCTGTCAATCTCCTGTTGTTCCCTATTACTCTCTTCCTCACTACAATAAACCTTAATTCACATCCATTGTCCTCTCCGGGAACCATCACCTTATTGTGATGGAGAGGTTTGTGTGCCCCTATGAACCTGAGGGCTGTGTTGTCTGGAGCCTAGTGCTGCTCCTGGTAGGGTCTCCCAAGGCAAAGTGGTCTTAGGTGAGGGGTCCAACTAAGAATGGTTCATAGTACTTTAGCAGCAAGTACAGTTTAGTTGTGAGGAGTTGTGCCCCACAGCCCTATATTATGCACATTGTAAAGTTCAACAGTATGGAGAATCCAATCATCGCAAATCCTATACTTCCAGTGGCGGGAGTCCGCAGGAATCACGTGGCAGATGGAGGAGCTGATCCCCCCCCCCCCCCCATGGGGGGCAGTATGACGTCAGGACCCCAAACCTGAAAGGGAGGGTTCAGTCTGAACACAGTGACCCATCTAACGCACTCTTTCGTTGTCGGAGACCAGGGAACCTTCAACGCAAACACAGTGAGAGAAGCAAGGCTGGCAGAGCTAGCACACTGTGCCGAGGAAAGGGGAGTGGCAATCCTGGGAGTCCAGGAGCACAGGAGACTGGGAGAGTACATGAACAGGACCAGATTGTGTACTGCAGAGTGGGGAGTTACTTGTTCATCACCTCATCAGCATGGCGAAACAAGGCCCAGGCTGCAACTGGAGGTGTGGGGCTACTGCTGAGTCCTCGAGCACGAAAGGCTCTCCGTAGGGTGCACCAGCACACCGACAGGATCCTTATCGCAGACTTCGACGGCAACCTATCTACAACCTTCATGGTAGTGTACTCATTCACCAATGTAGCGCCAGTCGAGAAGGTGGAAGAGTTCTATGGGGACCTTAGAACAGCACTCCGGGATGTTCCCGCTCACAACTTCCTAGCAATTCTGGGGGATCTCAACGCGAGGCTCGGACCAGGGAATGCAGCCATCACATATCATGAAAGCACTAACCGCAATGGTGAACAACTTGCTGCCCTGCTAACGGAACACGAGCTACTGGCTGCGAACATCTTGTTCCGGAAGAGAATGGGCAAGAGATGGGCCGTCCAGGACCGGGCTTCTGGTATGCTACGTCAGCTGGACTACATACTGGTAAGGCGCAAGTGGAGGACTTCGATCCTGACCGCAGTGCCGTACAGCACGTTCGACTTATGGTGTTTATGGGGCTGCCTGCCCCATAAACAAAAACAAAATCAAACCACGCATCGACGCAGGATAGTTAGCATCAGACATGACAAGCTTATTGTCCATCTCCCTTCCCAACAGCCAGGAGTTGGAGCTAGAGATAGGGGCCTCTACAAATACTCTTTTTTGCATAGGAAATTTCTGAGTGCTTGGAAAGGTGGTTTGAATTCTAAAAATGCTTGGAAAGGAGCCTTGATGCTTCCTTTAACGCTCCTTTAGCATAGGTTACTCCTGAGCAACCTTTGCAAAAGGAAAGGAGTGGTATCCCATAATCCTTTTCGGCGGCAATATTTAAAGAAGCAACATGCCACCGACATAGTTTACCAACTCTATGCGAAGAAGCGTGAGAGACGTGGTAAAGCAGAAGAATAGAAGAGAAGAAAATACAATAATAATGGATACCAATTCCAGTAATTATTTGAATCAAAATGAAATCATTCATCGCTGGTTATTAAGCACACAATATACGCCGTAAGAAAATAAAATGCCAACTTCACCTTTAGGAAAGACTACTGGGGGCAGTTAATTTCAACATCAACATAAGTTGAGCCTCTTCTTTTTCCACATGTGAATTGGGATTCAACTGGCCTAAAATATTTTTGTAGGCCAAGACCGACCTAAGTGATTCTCACTGTTGGCGACAACCTGATTTAAATCAATACGACAAGAACGCATGGATCAAAAGAGCGTTTGTTGATTAAATGTATTGAAAACACACTGGGCTAGCACTAACAGCTTTACAGTAGCAATGGCAATTTATGAATACTAGCCAAAGCCGTGGTCACAGGGTTATAATAAATGGCAGGGCAAGGTATTAGCAAAAGTTGTACTGATGAAAATCTAATAATGCTTTTCTTGCCTAGGCAATGGTTCTCTCTACTATGGCCGAGCATTCCCTTCCGTTTTCCTTTACACCAGTGATGGTGAACCTTGCCCAAGAGCTGGCAAAAGACAAAGTAGCTCTGAGTCGGCTGAAGCTTAATTTACATGTTAAAATAGCAAAATTTGGCTGGGGGGGGGATGCCCCCAGACCCCCCTACAACAGTTTAGTTTGCCACCTTTTTCAACCCAAATGAGTTTGCAGGTATGAATTGATAGTCAGTTGTCATGGGCAGAACACATTGAAACCATAGTGAAGAAGATGGGTTGTGGTATCTCCATGGTGAGGAAATGTCTTTCTTATGGCCCTACACATGTTGTGGGACAGGTGGTTAAATCTTTAATTTTAAGTCACCTGGATTATTGTGCACCAGTAGGGTCCTCTGCATCTAAAGGTCAACTAAAGAAATTACAAACTGCCCAGAACAGGGCTGCCAGATTAATATTACATTGTCCAATACGAACAATCACTATGAGTATGCACTGTCAACACTCATGGTTAACGGAAGAGAACTGGCTGGTTTTCAATACAACAACATTTTTCAGGAACACTGTCTTCTTGTCTCAACCCGTTTTCTTATGTAACCAAATTGATGTAGTCAGGTTCATTCTCATTTTAATAGGTCAGCCGATAACGTAAAATTAATAGCAAAGTCACTTTCAAGTATGTGAGAATGAACTATTTAAATTTGTGATTAGGGAATGGAAATACCTACTGTATAAATGCAATAATGAATGTAATACCCATGAATTGAATGGGCAAGTTGATGTTTATAATGATTTACTCCTTTTAGATTTTAATTATTACCTGAAATTTGATTTGTATCTTGTGTATTGTTATGTTTTATGTCTTTATGTGTGGACCCCAGGAAGACTAGCTCGTCCCACTTCGGTGACAGCTAATGGGCATCATTTTAAACAGTAAACAACAAACAATAAACCTAGGTGACTTATTTTTGTTCCTCCGGACAAAAGGATGGAGCTGTTAAGAATCTGGCTCATTTATTTGATAATTAACATGGCACGATTGCTCCACTGCCATCCAGGAGATTAGAGCACTTGATGGCTGGTTTAACCTGGGCAGGCTGATTACTCAACCTGCAACAGGTGTGCAGCCTCACCCAGTCCCAGAGCCCAATAATATTGTGCCAGGTTAGGCTGCTAACCACACACACACACACACACACACACACACACACACACACACACACACACACACACACACACACACACACACACACACACACACACACACACACACACACACACACACACACACACACACACACACACACACACACACACACACTCCCAGAAGAGGCAAACAGAGAAAGCAAATTCAAAAAAGAATGTTGCAATAAGTAGACAGAATTTTGTTTTGTTTCAGCGTGTCATCCTCTTCCAGAGTTCATGACCCCGACTGCATGACGTTTGTGCGGCCCAGGGCCCATTCACACCTTATCTCACATCATACCTTTTCATACCCATTCAGTCTCTAATCTCAAAGTAATTCTTAGCCTTTTTGTTATTTTGCAATTCATTCATTGTTCATGCATTATTTTGAAGTGAAAGTTTGGTAACCCTGCATGTTATTCATCATGCTGGTTATTATTTAAGCAGCTGAATAGATGCCAGGAGGCATACTCCATCATGATAGCCCCTCATGGAGGTGGAGCCAGTGACAATGGCAATTACTGCAGTGTTACAGCCCAAGACGCTCACTGTTACATTGTAGTACCCAGGGAACCCTTCATACAGGTTCATCAGTGAGGTGTTGATTCTTGATTCTTCTTTTCCCCTCTCTCCAAACCGTGAGTCTCTTCTATGTTCAATTCTCTGTGGAACTTTTCAAGCAGTAGTTGTAAAGGTACCCTTATGTGTCCAGGTCTGGAGGAGAAGATGAAGGCCCTCCAGGGGATGTCTCTGGCTCTGGCTCTGCTGGCCATCCTGGAGGCCGGCGCTCAGGTGTTGGTGGCTGGGAAATGCCCCCGGCCTGCTGTGGTCCGGTTCTTTGATGCGTCACGGGTGAGTACACCAACATTCCTTTGCTATTAGCAAACTCTTACTACTGCAAAAGTGGTTGTCTGGTATGTCTTCAATTGGTTAGAGATAGTTTATGCATTCTAAATGCAGACCCGGTTCGATCCAGACAGAAACACATTGACACTATTTAATGACTTCCTGTGGCACTAAATGCTGTACATTGTGAAAGGAAAAGGGCAATATTTTTTCATATTTTGTATTCTATGCATTATTCCTCCCCATGTTTTGATTTGTATTGGCCATAACAAGTCTTCCAGTCTGATTCTTTAGAAGCAGCTTACGCCTCAGCCAGGGTCGGCTTAGCTCAGGAGGTAGAGCAGTTGTAACCGAAAGGTTCTAGTTCGATCCCCAGCTCCTCCTGTGTTGATGTGTCCCTGAGCAAGACACTTGCTCCGGGGGGGATGGCCAACCTCTGAACTATGTGATGACCCCCACGTGGCTATGCCCCTGGCCTCAGCATAACCATTGTGTGAGCCTCCCCTCTGTGTCCTCAGTACCTAGGCAAGTGGTATGAGATCCAGAAGCTGCCAGTTCTCTTCCAGCAGGGGGAGTGTACCACGGCGACCTATAGCCACCAGGGTACTGGTGAAGATGTGGAAGTCCTCAGCAAAGAGCTGCTGTGAGTCTAGCAGCAGGGGTTGTCTCTCCAGAGTCGACCAGAGTCCCTGTATTACAGACCAGTATGGCTCAGGGAATCCTGAGACAACAGACCCTCAACCCAGACGGGTCATGGGTAGGACACACAGGAGTCACGCACTGACACTAATGATGGGTCTGCTGTTCTAATGCACCAGGGCACATGGTCCGTGGTCACTGTGTAATATCTCCCCTCGTCAGTATGCTACCAGCACCCTGGTCAGTAAAGGGAGCAGATCCATCGTTAGTGTCATGAGTGACACCTGTGTGGTCCTACGCCTCTGGTCACTCGTTATGATGTCAGTGTTTCCCAGCCCTTCATACGTCAGACGTGTTTTTGTGGTAATGATAGTAAAAATAAATTATTAATATTTCCTTCAGCGCTGATGGAAGCACCTACTCTTACGTTGGCTCTGCCATGGTTACCAACTCATCAGAGCCGGCCAAGATGGAGGTCTACTACTCTCCAAGTAAGGACATCACACACACACACACACACACACACACACACACACACACACACACACACACACACACACACACACACACACACACACACACACACACACACACACACACACACACACACACACACACACACACACACACACACACACACACATATATATATACCAAAATCCCAATGCTCAAATGATATTCATAGTCTACCTTGATCCCAAATAGTCGTTACAAAAACCGATAACCTCATTTAAAAATTATCCAAAAAAAGAGTTAGGAGGCCCTTTTCATTGAGGCCTTGTGTTCTGGCCCCATCCCTCCAGCCTCTCTCCCCAGCCCCTACTGGGTGCTAGCCACGGACTACAAGGGCCACGCCTTGGCATTCGGCTGCATCGACTATGGCCTTTTCCACGCCCAGTTTGCCTGGGTCCTGAGCCGGCAGCCCACCCTGGTGAGGAAGACCCTTAAGGACCTTCAGGACCTCCTGGCGTCTGCGGGCGTCAACGTGGACAAGATGACCCCCACTAACCAGAACGTAGCCTTCTGCCGGGCCATGGGCTAGGCATCTCCTCCACCCGAGAGGGTCAGCTGTAGTATTAGTTATTGTTATGTATGTTCATGTATATTTTAGTCGTGTATGTTTAACTGATGTTTGCCCCCGCGAGGGGGTGCTTTTCACGGCAAGGGTGCATACGACGGCACAACACCGGCACAGAGGCAGAACCAGTGTGGCAGACAAAAGACACATGTACTCTTGAGGCATATAAGCTGTAATAACTGCACATAGCCACAAGATGGAAGCATCATCACACGTATGAGGAAGCCGGAGGCGGGCTCTCAGAACCATAGCCAATCAACATCACTGTACTACGTGATATAGGCCGCGCCTACTCCGTATCTAAAGAGCCGCAGGCGTGAGGGCAGGCAGAAAACACTGAGTAGCTAATTTCTATAGATGACCAGCTTAGTGTCTCTCCACGCGTGTATATACAATTCCCCTCCATTTGCTTCATAGCTACCATGTCGAAACTTTACCAAATAAAGTGAGTTAAAAGTTATCCTGATTCGACTACCTTTTCTAAAAGAACACGACTGTAGCCTACACACACACGCACACACACACACACACACACACACACACACACACACACACACACACACACACACACACACACACACACACACACACACACACACACACACACACACACACACACACACACACACACACACACACACACACACACACACACACACACACACACACACACACACACACACACACACACACACACACACACACTAACTACAAGTGGTAGCTGTGCTGAGGCACATTAGTTGAGGCATAAATCTGACCATTGCAGACACCTAGCTTGTTCACAGGGCTGTATAAAGATAATCAAAGTGTACATTCATACACCATGTAAAACACATGATAATAATATATTAATGATAATATTAATTAATATATTATCATTAATCACATATATGATTATATTATGATAGTAATACTAACACTACTACTACTACTACTACCATGACTATTACTACTACTACTACTACTGCTACTCTCATTAGTGCTACGACTTCTACTTCTTCTCCTAATAATCGTTGTTCCTCCATCGTCGTCCTCGTCTCATGACCTCCGTCACGGCGGAGGTCCACTTGAAGACAGGACGTCGGGGGCTGGGCTGCTACAACCTCTGCTACAGGGTTGGCACGTCGGTGGGATATTCCCTCTGCTGGATGTAAAGTTTGTCAATGCCCCCCCCCCCCCCCCCCCAATTCACAGACACACACACACACACACACACACACACACACACACACACACACACACACACACACACACACACACACACACACACACACACACACACACACACACACACACACACACACACACACACACACACACACACACACACACACACACACCACACACACACACACACACACACACACACACACACACACACACACACACACACACACACACACACACACACACACACAGACACACACACACACACACACACACACACACAGCCGGGTGGAAAGATGGACACTTGGGGGGCAAGGGAGCGCTATGGCACTAATGTGTGACATACTATCAGAGCAACAGATGTGATATATGGATCAGATAGATAGTGGTGGCTCTGACCGTGTGATGTTAATGTCTGTGCTGTGTCTCAGGCGGCGGTGCTGGTGTTAGCCTGTGTGTAAGCCTGTTCTGTCCCTCACCCTTCCGGCCCTCTGTGGTCAGGGCCCCTACCGGTGGGTAGTGTTCTGCTCTGCAGCCGAAATATATGATGCAAATGCCTTGCTAATGTGCGTGTGTGTTTTGTGTGTGTGCACGCTTGCATGTGTGTGGGTTTGTGCGTTGCAAGTGTTGCGTACTTGAGTGCATGTAGGTTGTCTCATGCGTGTGCGTTGCAGGCGTTGCGTGTGTATGCTAGGGGAAGTAGTAGCGAAGCCCTTATTATATATTTTTATGAGGTGTGCTCTCTGAACTCCTGCACTCTGCTGCGCCCAATCAAATCCCTCCAGCACACACCGCAGCTTATGTTACAGCAAGTGTCCAGGGTGGCTGACGTCATCGTCTCTGGCATGCCTTGGAACCGGCCTGCGTCTGGAAATGGTCAACAGCAGGAGGAGAGGTGAGAAAGCAGAAGATATGTGAGAGGGAGAGAGAGGGGGATAGTGTGAGCCTTGTATTTAGCAATAAAACAAGGGTTCTTTGGAGGTGAACTTGACCCTGATGGGTCATGCTTGAGCCAGGCTACTGGCCCCTCTGGCAGGTCTCTGTGTCTTCTTGCCTCTGAAGCTGCATGTAGAGCGACAGCCCATAATGAGAAGAAATCACATGCAGTAATCAACCTGCTGATCTAAAGCAAAAACACTTTTTGGAGGTATGCATCTCTGTGAGTGTGCATGAGTAGGCCTGTGTGCGTGCATGTGTGTGTTTGTGCACGTGTGCTTATGCATTGCACGTGTGTGTTGGTGTGCATTTGTCTGCATATGTTTGTGTGTGTGTGCGTACCTGTGTGCATGAGTCTGTGCATGTATGCGCTCGTGCATTTGTGTGGGTGCGTCTGTGTGTGTGTGTGTGTGGGGGGGGGTTGTGTGTGAGCGGTGTGCGTACATGGGTGTGTCTATGTGTGTGTGAGTGTGTTACTTAAACTAATGAGTCATGAGTTAAATGATGGTAAATAAGCCCCATGAAACACACTCACACACACACACACACACACAGACACACACACACACACACACACACACACACACACACACACACACACACACACACACACACACACACACACACACACACACACACACACACACACACACACACACACACACACACACACACAATAACAGTGGAAAATAACAATAAAATATGTCCTCTAATTATAAATTCTTGTGGCTATATATCATGATACCCATTTTTAATGGTGGTTGTAGAAGGATTAGTACTGGTAGTATAATAACACGATAAAGAACAGTCAGATACAAAGGAAGAAAAAGGAAGAACAAAGGAAATTACGCTTCAATAAAACCACATCTGTTCTCTCTCTGCCTGCGTATCCCCCTGAAATCTTTTGCTCACAGTGTTCTCCCGCTGTATCTCATATCAGAGTCTCACATCAGTATCCAAAGTGGGGTGGGTTTCCACAAAGACCTGATTCACTCCAGTGTCTCACCGGGTGACTCTCATCCCACGCTGAGGCCGGAGGTGTTTAGACTTCCTGCCTGCAGCTGTCCTGACACGTACACACACACACACACAAACACAGGCACACACACACACACACACACATACATTAACGCACATGCACACACACACACACACACACACACACACACACACACACACACACACACACACACACACACACACACACACACACACACACACACACACACACACACACACACACACACACACACACACACACACACACACACACACACACACACACACACACACACACACACACACACACACACACATACACACACACACACACAAACATACACACACTTTGTGCGTTCCTGTATACAGACATATGATGCAACAGAGTTGAAATGTTTAGTTTCTGTTCCCAAACAAAGTTTGGATGGGGTGGCAATGGGATGCTTGTCTTCAGCCCACCCCTGTGTCTGTTTCAGAGTCTGTCTCACCCTAACTTCCTAGGACTTCCTGCTCTTCTGATGTCCTCCTCGTAGGCAATCAACCTCCAGCTAACCCCTGTCTGGGCATCCCTGCTGTGACCTTCTGTGACCCACACACATACATATGCACACAAATACATAATTGTATGGGTGCTTGGAGTGTGTTTAGGAGGGTATGTGCATGGATGTGTACACGTCTGGCTGTTGTTCAGTCATGTGTCTGCCACTGTGGTTTGAGATGACTCATCTCAGGCCCTTGGTTTGTGCAGTGTGGCTGCACCGCTACCTGATGCTACATTTCCATTGGCGTCAGGAGGGCCAGCGATCTGCAGTGGGTGCCACTTAACCTTGTGTGACAACATGGTCGTCGTCATGGTGATGACCCTTCCAAACCTATAACGTTTCCTGGGTGGGCTGTGTTATGCACTTGTGTGTGTTTGGGGTGTGTGTGTGTGTATGTGTGTGTGTGTGTGTGTGTGTGTGTGTGTGTGTGTGTGTGTGTGTGTGTGTGTGTGTGTGTGTGTGTGTGTTGTGTGTGTGTGTGTGTGTGTGTGTGTGTGTGTGTGTGTGTGTGTGTGTGTGTGTGTGCGAGTGCATTTGTGTGTGTAGTGTGTGTGGGTGTAGGTGTGTTTGTGTATGTGTGTGTGTGTGTGTGTGTGTGTGTGTGTGTGTGTGTGTGTGTTGTGTGTGTGTGTGTGTGTGTGTGTGTGTGTGTGTGTGTGTGTGTGTGTGTGTGTGTGTGTGTGTGTGTGTGTGTGGTTTGGTGTGTCAGCTTGAGGGCATAAGGAATGATATATGGTCTCGCTGAGACAATTATTGACGCTTGCATCAGGTGCATTCAGGGAAGACTTGTAAAGAGACGGTGAAGCTTGGGGTGAAACAGGCCCCGCGGACTAGAATATAACAACTCTGGGGGCCCAGGTCTTTAGGATTCAGGGAGAAAGCACCTTGATGCACGAACGCACACGCACACACACAGGCAAGAATGTATGTACACACACACAGCCACAGACACATACACACTCATTCCTAACTGTACTGTGAGGAAGCCGTGGCCTCAGGCACCTAAAAGTCGCACAAACACGAAAAGCACCGGGCCGGGGTCCGTACAGGCACCAGCTTTGTTGAGGAGCTGCTCACCTATCAGAGGGCTGGTGATGAGCTGCTCACCTATCAGAGGGCTGGTGATGAGCTGCTCACCTATCAGAGGGCTGGTGATGAGCTGCTCACCTATCAGAGGGCTGGTGATGAGCTGCTCACCTATCAGAGGGCTGGTGGACACAGGTCCACAACGTCTGCTGGACTTCCTGTGTGTGACGCGAGTCAGGGTTAAGTATATGGTACCGAGGCCCCACTGCCTCCTACACGTTGTGAGGGAGGAGTTATTATTAACTGTTAGTGGCAGTTAGGGAGACTGAATCTCAGCCGAAGCGTTCTGCGTTCCAGACCCACGTCCTCCCTGTAGGCCTCCTGAAGGGGCAGATCTACACTGATGTGTGGGGGCTTCGATCCTGTGCTCGTATATATCCCTGTTTGTTCTTGCCACTGCTAGCTGGGCCACTTCTTGGAAACGGTTTCTCAGTGGTGTTCTGTGAGCATGTGTACCAGGAAGTTTGTATAGTAACCTTTTGGCTGTCCCAAGGATCACTTTCCGAACTGTGTGCAGTGTAAGAGTTTGATGGTGCGTGCGAACAGGTCACAGAACATAGGTGTTTGTTTTCGGTATGTCAGTCAGTCTGTGTGTGTGTGTGTGTGTGTGTGTGTGTGTGTGTGTGTGTGTGTGTGTGTGTGTGTGTGTGTGTGTGTGTGTGGTGTGTGTGTGTGTGTGTGTGTGTGTTGTGTGTGTGCGTGTGTGGTGTGTTGTGTGTTTGGGCTGTGTGTTGTTGCATGTGTGGTCTTTTGTGTGTTTGGGCAAAGGGTTTTTACAGGGGTTCAGTTCAGTCACAGCATTTTTTAGTGGGGGGGGGGGGGGGGGGGTGCAGCTGCTTTTTACAGCCCCAGGGGGTAATAAACAGCAAAAGAGGGGCAGGTATTTACCTCTTTTATTAGGAAAAGAGGCAGAGGAGGAGTCTTTATTGGGGTCACACTGTAACTCTACACAGCTGCAGGGCAGGAACGGATGGGGGGAACAACGCAGTGTGTTCCAGCTCTCCCAGGTGACCCCATGCACCCATAGATCCTCATAACTTCCTCACATCAACCACATCTGTGGTGGTTACCATGGCAACAGATGCAAAACAAAAAAAAATCTGAAGTTGTTGATGTTTAATTCCTCCTTTCCTCCTTTTACCCTTAATGTAATTATAGAAAAATGAGATTTCATAATGATGGCAGACATCAAGAGTGGTCTTTGCCCGGTGCCTTACTGCCCACGGGGCAGATGAAATGAGGCAACTGACGGTGGAAATGTAGATGAAGAGGAGAGCCATGGGAAATTAGGCCGGGGCACCGAGAGAAAGGAAATGTTGAAATGAAAGTCAACTTGCACAGAGGAAAATGTGAGAGATCCTGGATGAATACACAGGGGAGCAGGGGGCAGAGCAGAGAGTGTCAGAGAGCAGAAGGAGAGTCTCAGGAGAAGGAATGCACAAGATGGAAAAGTTGAGAGGGGATACGGAGAGAGAGAGAGAGAGAGAGAGAGAGAGAGAGAGAGAGAGAGAGAGAGAGAGAGAGAGAGAGAGAGAGAGAGAGAGAGAGAGAGAGAGAGAGAGAGAGAGAGGAGAGAGAGAGGAGAGAGAGAGAGAGAGAGAGAGAGAGAGAGAGAGAGAGAGAGAGAGAGAGAGAGAGAGAGATACTCGAAAAATAATAGCTTGTCTCTTGGGGGGGAAGGTATTCTCATTGCAGCCAGCTGAGAGATATCTCAGAATAACATCATCCTGTAATTATAATACACACACACACACACACACACACCATCAACCGATGAAATCAATGGTTCTAATCTTTGTGCGTGTGAAGGTGTAGGTGTAAGAGAGAGAGAGAGAGAGAGAGAGAGAGAGAGAGAGAGAGAGAGAGAGAGAGAGAGAGAGAGAGAGAGAGAGAGAGAGAGAGAGAGAGAGAGAGAGAGAGAGAGAGAGAATGATACCAAAGACAGAACATTGTGTGAGTCAACATTGTAGTTTATTGTCCTCCAATCGAGTGTTGCTTACACTGATACATTTTTTTTTATAAAAGAGACACAAAGTGAAAAACCCTATGGGTGCTGCATGAGACTCTAGTGGATAGAAATAAATACAAAAGATGATAGAAGAGAAGGTGGAAGGGTGGGGAGGACAGAAACAAAGATAATGGACACATCACAACCGGCCTAAAATTAGAAGGGCTCAGAGATTGGCTTACACACAACTACAAATATAGTCCATGATGTGCATGCAAACGCATGCACACAAACTCACACACACATACAAACACACGCGCACACGCACACATGCACAATTGCATGCATGCAGACGCTCGCACGCACGCTATCTCTTCTGGAAACACAGAGTTGGTTTATCATGCAGACGATCAGACTTCCACGAAATGTGACACAACATATACGCAACACTTTGTTTACAACCCCAAATGGGTCACAGCTTCAGGGAAGCTAAAAATACCGCGTGCAAAGACTATGAACTAAGGACTACATGTGAAACATACTGTAGGGCAAGACTAGTGGCATAATGAAGCTATGGTATACAGTATTATGCATATACACTGGTGCAGTCGGGACTGGGGCTACGGGGTCTCCCTCCCTGGGGCTCAGGGTGAGGGGGCGCTGGGGGTCAAGGTGGCCCCGGAGAGAGAGAGAGAGAGGGATGGAGGATGGAGGGATGGAGAGAGAGGGATGGAGGATGGAGGGATGGAGAGAGAGGGATAGAGGATGGAGGGATGGAGAGAGAGGGGGTCCCTCGTTCATTCTCGTATGTAGATTCTGGTGCAGATCACGTCGTCTGCGCTCATGGTCTGGAACGAGAGAAGAATATGAAAGATATGAGGGCACTGATGTTCATTTGTCTGGATATGTATACATATACAGGCAGCCATTGGGGTTAGATCCTATGATTAATGTCCCATATATCCAGGCCTGATGGCACAGCAACTCCAGTCATGAGCTCAGCCTGCTGCCAGAGCGTCATAAGGCCAGCAGTGAGGCTTTGTTTTGAATCTTGAATCCCTAAAACATATCGGCATTACTTCCTCCTTCGCTAGCAGATATCTGCTATTCAGGATCTCAGAAACAAGCCTATTCTTTGTTTGTTCCCAGAGGTTGGATGTTGTTTGCTAAATCTTTCCCAGTAACCTGCCAACGAGCCCAGACTTATTGGCTGACTCACCAGAATCAGCTCGCCGTCATTGGTTAGCTCCCGTGTCCAGGCGGTCTTAGGCCCCTCCCCTTTCTGCAATGTCTGCTCACAGCTGATCTTGCTGTCAGTTTCCCAGCAAGGCAAACTCTGAAGGAAAGACACAGTGAGAGAGGTAGAGCGAAAGAGAGAGAGAGGGAGAGAGGTGAGACCGAGAGCGAGAGTGAGAGAGAGTGAGAGAGCGAGAAAAAGAGAAAGAGAGAGAGAGAGAGGTGACAATTAGACTATAGATCGTAGCAGGCATGTGCATGTGTTTTATAAAAGTGAACAGTTATTAAATTAATTAATGGCTTCCATAGATAGATGGACTAAAATATTATTGGACTGCATTTCCCAGAGAGACACTGGGATGATTGAGGATTGGTGCTATAGAAAGGTTACTGGAGAGAGAGTGTGATAGAGAGTGTGTGTGTGTGTGTGAGAGAGAGAGAGAGAGAGAGAGAGAGAGAGAGAGAGAGAGAGAGAGAGAGAGAGAGAGAGAGAGAGAGAGAGAGAGAGAGAGAGAGAGAGAGAGAGAGAGAGAGAGAGAGAGAGAGAGGAGAGAGAGAGAAGGGGGGGGGGGGGGTGATTGCTTGGAGATGATTATGTGCGATTTGATCATGGCCAGTGGAGAGAGGGCCTGTCTGTCTCCATGTGTTTGCTTTGGAGACAGT
>OLKM01001034.1:12581-25081 GCA_900291075.1 Melanogrammus aeglefinus | reverse complement strand
CACACACACACACACACACACACACACACACACACACACACACACACACACACACACACACACACACACACACACACACACACACACACACACACACGAACACACACGCGTGCGCGCGCGCATGCCCAACAGGAGCACACACGCGCTCACGCACTCAGATCAGAGGCTGTAATGCTGTAATATTTCACTCAGCGGTGACACGGACAGATGTGTCTTCGTTTGTCTCTATTGTGTTCTGGAGAGAGGCCGGTTGGGATGGAAGGGGGACGAGGGAGGCTGGGGCCACGCACTGAATTTTGGGTTATGAAGCATGACAAAGACCCCCCACTCGGGCATCACAGAGGGCAAGCCTCGCCCGCTCACAAAGCCCAAGAAAAGACTTGACCACAATGTGGGATGAGAGGGCTTTGTACAGTGTGGCTTGACAGCTCTGATTTGCGTCAGCATCATTAATAATTAAAGCTTTAAAAATGACTGAAGCGCTTAATAACGACATCGACCCAATAACACTATCGTTCCTTAATGTCCTTCACACGCGCACCGCGTTCTCTATACTCATCACTTACCCAAGGCTTTCAAAAGTTCCTCAAAGTTCTCGGAACTCCTCATCTTCCATGTGCCGGCGAAGTCTGGGATCTTGCGCTCCATTTCGTAGGTATAGTTTGCGGTTGCAGTTCAATTGCGGGTCTTTCGGCTCCAATAGTGGCGTGGTTCGGTTGGTGTCAAGCCGGGCTGCCCTTTGCGTCAGAGACAGTGCTGTCTGAAAACGATCAGTCTGTTTGGTTAATGTCTCTCTCTCTCTCTCTCTCTCTCTCTCTCTCTCTCTCTTCTCTGCTCTCCTGCTCTCTCTCTCTCTCTCTTCTCTCTCTCTCTCTCTCTCTCATGTCTCTCTCTCTCTCTCTCTCTCTCTCTCTCTCTCTCTCTCTCTCTCTGTCCTGCACTTCTGCACCCCTTTAGTAGTCCCTCACTGAAGAGTTTGTGCTTTGGAGAGGCTCAGTTCTCGTACCCCTGCCTCTCTGTTTAAATGATCCTTATCTCTCCGATGTGTTTGATTAACATTAAACGGACTCGTGCCACGAATGAATGGCCACGAAATTCAAGTGACTATAACTACAGACCAAGGAGCGCCCCACCCCTTTACCGAGGCACGCCCCCCGCCGATGCACCCCGTCCCAACCACGGCTGGCGAACACGACCGCAGCGCGAGCCTATTTTATTCATCGCGCACCTTGGATCAGGCAGACCCAACGACCGCGCCCTAGCCAGGCGCGCGCTCCGAGCTAACCGATCGCTCATTTGTTGCCGTTTGTGAAACTGTTTAGGCCTACTATTGGTATAGGCAAATATGACTCGTATATATGTGAGTGATCATTCTATAAAACATGTGTTTGGCAGGAGGGGAGACAGACAGACAGACAGACAGACAGACAGACAGACAGACAGACAGACAGACAGACAGACAGACAGACAGACAGACAGACAGACAGACAGACAGACAGACAGACAGACAGACAGACAGACAGACAGACAGACAGACAGACAGAAAGACAGACAGACAGACAGACGGCCGCTCCCAGACCGAGGAGGTGTTAGAACTCCGAGCGTTATGAGAGACACGCAGCCTGAGGCCAAGTTCATCTCGCTCTACCAGACCACGCCGTCATCAGAATCTAAGCGGCGGTAACGGGATCCCGCCCCTGGCCCCGGCCCGCCGCCCGGCTGTCCTCTGGAAGCCGGGGCGGGCCGGAGAGGGAGAGGTGCAAGCCCTGACGGAGAAGAGAGAAAAAAGTAGGGGAAAAAGCGGGAGATTATAATAAGTGCAGACAGAGATGCGGGGGGGATAGAGCGGCGGTGCTTTGGGCTCCGTGTCCCCTGCTGTTCAAACGGAAGAGCGGGGAGGCGTCGTGGGGGCATTTTGGCACCGCACGTCAGACGGAGCAATAGAGCTGGGTCAGGGGGCCCCCGGGGTCGGAGGTACCAAGAGTCCTATTAAGAAACCACACACACTCCCCGCCCGCCCCCCCCCCCCCCACCACCCACACACACACACAACACACACGCACACGCGCACGCACACGCACGCACGCACGCACGCGCGCGCACACACACACACACACACACACACACACACACACACACACACACAACACACACACACACACACACACACGACACACGGGGGGGGGGGGGGCGCGCCGCACGCACACATGCTCATTGATTGATGGTCGCGCCGCGAGACACAAGGCGGCGCACGCACATGCTCATTGATTGATGGTCGCGGGACAAAGCGGACGTTAACTATTGACTCCTGATGGATGATTCCATCCGCTCCGCTGCGCGGTGGATTAGCGCCAGCTAGCCGAGCGATTTAAGGAGAGAGGGGCTTAGGGGGTGTGGCGAAAACTTAAATGAAGCAAACGTTGTTTAACAACTATCTTTCCAGTTGCAACTCTACATGTTACGACTAAATTCAATTGTACAATTGAATGACAGCCGTGTCAATTTTGATAGAAATCAATACAATATTTAGCCAAGGCACTGCACCTTTGAACATAAATGGCTTTTGTGTATTGTACATTTAATACTCATGACTCTCACGTCCCCGCCCCTAGTCCTCCGTGCAGACAGCATGCACACACACACACACACACACACACACACACACACACACACACACACACACACACACACACACACACACACACACACACACACACACACACACACACACACACACACACACACACACACACACACAGACAGACACACAAAGACTTACACCCACCCACACGGAGACACTTGGTAGTTCTCACTTATCACTCACACCACGGCACAAGCTAGCAGCGAGTCTTCACAAGTTTGCTTGATGGTCCCACAACACCGGAGCCTGGGCGAGTATCAAGGCTGTAGTTTACCGTTCCCACTCTCCCCCTTAACTCGATCTCTCTTTCAATCTCTCTGTGTTTCACTCAATCCCAAATGGCTGGCTGCTCTGGTTCAATGTTCACCGTTGGGCTTCTCCAGTGATCTGGGAGATCATTGATCATCAGAGGCTGAAACCTCCACCAGCGTGTCTTAGAAACCATGTGACACACAGCACACAGAAAGGCCCACATACCTCCAGCAGGGTGGCTTTAGGCTCGTAGCTCTGCTATGGTGGTCTGGACCACATGGTTCACTGAACACACACAGGCACATGCACAAATACTCACACGCACACGCATGCACACACAAACACACACACATGCACTCACACACACACACACACACACCCACGCGCACACACGCACACACATGCACACACGTGCACAAACACGTGCGCCTTCATACCCGCAAACGTGCACGCTCGAGCACACACTCACACACACAAACACACACACACCAACACACACAAACGGTGTGTGTGTGGGGGGGGGGGGGGGGGGGGGGGGGATCGATCATGCACTGAGTTTCAACGTGACAGACACACTCTCACAACGTCCACAATGGAGGAACGTCCACTCGGGAGAATAGCCATCTTCCTCACCCTACCACCAATGGGGTTATTAGCATATCACTGTGACATCATCCACAAAAGCCATCAAAGGCCTTAAGAATCAAACAGGGATGTCCCATCACCATGGAGCCCAGGGCTCATCTCGGCCCGCCGCCTGGCCCTGCGCTATGTGTGCGCATGTGTGTGTGTGTGTGTGTGTGTGTGTGTGTGTGTGTGGGGGGGGCTCTGATAGAGAGGTCTGGATTGCGTATGTCAACGTGTAATGACGGAGAGGTGCACAGCATTCAAATGCAGTCAACCGTGAACCGTGAACATACACACAGTCACACACAAAAGATTATTTAATAGGTCCTCTCTAGGCCTCTTACCTTTCACCGCATCAAGGTAACTTTCTCTGCCTCTCTCAGCTCTATCTCATTCTCTACCTTAACTATTACCCCTCTCTCTCTCTCTCTCTCTCTCTCTCTCTCTCTCTCTCTCTCTCTCTCTCTCTCTCTCTCTCTCTCTCTCTCTCTCTCTCTCTCTCTCTCTCTCTCTCTCTCTCTCTCTCTCTCTCTCTCTCTCTCTCTCTCTCTCTCTCTCTCTCTCTCTCTCTCTCTCTCTCTCTCTCTCTCTCTCTCTCTCTCTCTATCCCTCACTCGGCCGCCTATACCTCTGTCAAGTCTTTGTTCTTTTGTGCTGGTGTAACACATTCCTGCTACATGGTGAGATGAAATAGAGAGACACGGGTAGAGAGGAGAGAGGATCAGAAAGGGAGAAAGTTGGAGGGGGGAGATAAAGTTAGTCAGTGACAGGAGTGCGGGTCTTTTCTGCCTCATTGTTCTGGAGTATAAGAGACGGGATGAGTCAGCAGAGCGCGGAAGAAGTAGAGCGTGAGGGAAGAAGACAGAGAGACATCAAAGAGAAGCTGAGAGTAACAGAGATGGAAAGGTAGACAAACAGAGAGAGAGAGAGAGAGAGAGAGAGAGAGAGAGAGAGAGAGAGAGAGAGAGAGAGAGAGAGAGAGAGAGAGGAGAGAGAGAGAGAGAGAGAGAGAGAGAGAGAGAGAGAGAGAGAGAGAGAGAGAGAGAGAGAGAGAGAGAGAGAGAGAGAGAGAGAGGAAAGTGCACCCTGATCAGGTGCCATTGAAAATTAATTTCCTCTTTCTTATTTACAATGGTGGTCTTTAACTTTAGGTGTTTTTTATTTGTATGCAAAAGTCCAGTGTTTGGATATGTCTTCTGGGTGTCCGCTTTGTTCCTGTGTTCCCTGTGCGCAGTGAACACAGCCTGTAAGGGACACCACGAGGCGTTCACCTCATCACAGATCCAGACTGATCCAGACAGCATGCCAAACGGTCCGCTGTAGGGGTGCATAGTGACGTGACTTGTTTACACCCTGACTTGATGTTGCCTCCAAGTCTGGCCTCCCAGGTGAACTCGTGATGTGATACTCTCTCTACTATTCCCCCTTCTAGTAATACCATGATGCATAATAACAATACCAATAGCATTATAAAGCAGTATTATTTGTATCTCATTGGGCAAATACTTTTGTAAAAAAAGTGACTTAAGAGTAGGGGTACTATCAACATTGCAAACTATCAACATTGGAACTGCTTTAAAGACGGAGTTGTGGTGCAGAAGCTTATTAAAAAATGAACATCAGAGAGGATCAGACTCGCATGGAGGAGCCATAGGAAACATTACAGCTGTAGTAGGACTGGTAGAGGATAGGGTAGAAGGAGATGTGTGTGTTACTTCCGTTGGTCTTACCGACGGCCACCTGATGGACACTTTTATCCGTGATCAAACAAACCCTGGAAGGGACACAGGGGACACAAGAGTTATCGTGAACAATACACCATTTTAACAACCCGTCTCCTCTTTCACTAACTTAATTAAATTTTTTCGGGGTTAAGGTTTGACATGTTATTTTCTTGCTTTGTTTGACAAACCTCTTGTCTTTTGTGCACACTCTCACTCTTTCGTTCCGGTTGGTTATACACACACACAAACACACTCACACACGCGCTCACACGCGCACACACGCGCACACACACACACACACACACACACACACACACACACACACACACACACACACACACACACACACACACACACACACACACACACACACACACACACACACACACACGCGTGCACACACACGCGTGCACACACATGCGGGTTTTGTGTCCTGTCAGCAGCCTGTCCGGGGTGAGCTGTACCTTATCACTTCCCTCCGCTGCCATTAGTTCCTCAGATTGTTTCCTATTTCCTGCCCTCATTCAAATGAACCCTCAACACGTCCACACGTCCCAAATCTGAACTTGTCACATTTAGTCGTCACACACATTCCTCAATGCAAAAAGTAGAAGTGTATTTAGAGTTCATGTTCTCTGTTCTCTGTTCTCTCTCTCTCTCTCTCTCTCTCTCTCTCTCTCTCTCTCTCTCTCTCTCTCTCTCTCTCTCTCTCTCTCTCTCTCTCTCTCTCTCTCTCTCTCTCTCTCTCTCTCTCTCTCTCTCTCTCTCTCTCTCTCTCCCCCCCTTTGTTTGATCAGCTCGTAAACTTACACTTCTATGGCATTCCTCACTTTATCATCCTGTAACCAGCAATAAACTCCTCACCCCGGTAACCGTGGTAACTTCGGATGTGAACTTCACCCTGACCTTCCTACCTCGGTGACCTCTAGATGCTATTATCACTGGCTCTCCCCTTCACAGGAAACATGTGTCTGAAACACACACTCACCAACAAACACACACACACACACACACATACACACACAAACACACACACACACACACACACACACGCACGCACGCACGCACGCACGCACGCACGCACGCACGCACGCACGCACGCACGCACGCACACACACACACACACACACACACACACACACACACACACACACACACACACACACACACACACACACACACACATACCCACACACACACACACACACACACACACACACACACACACACACACACACACACACACACACACACACACACACACACACACACACACACACACACACACACACACACACACACACACACACACACGCAATAAGTGATTACCAGTATCGATCTCTCTCTCTCTCTTAATCTCCCTCCCTCTCACTCCCTCTCACCTCTTTATTTCTCTCTATCTCTCTGTATGATATAGACTCTGACTTCTTGCTACTCTTACTAACCTCATCAACTTTTTTTCACATGACAAGCGACTGCCTCCGAGTGTTCTTAATTTTATTTAATAAATAACCGCCAATCACAGCAACCAACACAAGCCCCACTAATAGAGACTGCCTGGCTGTGCAGAGACCAGCATGTGGGTCTGATTAGCGGGGGAACCGAGTACAGGAAGACCAGACATCTCTGAGGCGAGCAGAGACCATAACAGAAATGATGACACCTGTAGAAACTCTCAATAAAAGGGAAGGATGTGACTGTTTGGTCTGTTTTTGTATATCGCCTTGGTTGTTCGGTAGGTGTATGTGTGGGCTGTAGGGTATCCGTTTGTGTGATTGAGTGTATAACTGTGTGTTTGCTTGTGTTTGAGTGTGTGTGTGTGCACATGCACATGCATGTGCGCATGTGTTTGTGTCTGTGTGGGTGCTCATGTGAATGTGCCTGTGTGTATGTATGTGCTTGTGTGTGTCTATGCTATGTGTGAATGTGTGCATGTGGAATTTTCTACATGAAACCAAAAGTGCAAGGGGCCGAGGCATATTTCATCTCAGTATGCTCTGTGTCTTTGTTTTTGAACATTCTGCCTCACAGGTACAGCCTCACATAGAAAAGATTGGCATATTCCACTAACACAGTGAATAACCCCCGCCTCCTTCTATTAAGATAAAGGAGCACAATCTGTGTGTGTGTGTCCACATGCATGATTAGTTTTGCCCAGACGCCTGCATTACTCATGCTCTATTCCTTTTATCCTGCATTAAGCACGCACCCCCCCTGACACACACACACACACACACATACACCAAGACACACACACACTCACACACACACAGACAAACACACAAACTGCCGTACAATCAAACACTTGACACATGCACACACCCCAGTCTTTGTGGTTCTAATTATCACGCTCATTTGTTCAGGAGTTGGTCTGGAGACAAGGGATAGAGAGAGAGAGAGAGAGAGAGAGAGAGAGAGAGAGAGAGAGAGAGAGAGAGAGAGAGAGAGAGAGAGAGAGAGAGAGAGAGAGAGAGAGAGAGAGAGAGGAAATGAGATTAAATGGTTGAAAAAGCGTTATGCTCCACAGAGAAATGCCAGTGATCTTTACACACGTACCACTCACACAATTTGTTATAACAATGCAGTAATATTATCGCTTTGTCGTATTGTTTAGAGTCTTTTCTTCCTTCTTAAACTTGTGTTTAACATGTTCTGTTGTGGCCAGGTTACCGTCGCGGACCCCCACCACATGCCGCTTTATGGCTCTCGAGGGCTCTTGGAGGACCTCATTGTGCTGCACTCTCAATGGTGCTCAGCTCCTCCACAATCGGGCTGGGGAAGGTACGCAGGAGAGAAGGAGTGAGGGAACAACAAAAATCATGGGGGACAACGAGGAGAGAAAATGGGGAAGGCTGGGATGTGAAGGCAGGAGAGGGAAAGAGACAAACGATGGAGAGGACGCACTCCCGAGAAATAATCACTTCAGCCACAGTTTCCCAGGCTCCCGCCTCATGTTATGTTTTCCCCCCTATTTTCTTTGTGTTCAATTAAAATACAAGCCTGCTGCGCTCACATCCCCCCCCCCCCGGACCGTATCCAACTGTTATGCCCGACAGCCCCCCTCCCAATCACGTCACTCTGCACTTATTCTTTTATTCTCCTCCCAGCCTTTCCTCTCTGCCCCTTTGTCCAGTTGTGCTGTTAGCGGTCGTCCTCTGATTGGGTGTGGTGTGTGTGTGTGGTGTGTTGTGTGTGTGTGTTTGTGTATGAATCAAGTATGTCATAACAAAATACATATACATACAAAACGCAATGTTTGTATTTTTTAAAAAATAAATAAATTTAACACATTAATTAAAGAAAGGGCTCTGTGAGGTTCAACACAAATTTAGTCTATTTAATTTTTATTGACAGATTCCCACATTTGAAGATTTGACAAATCAGTGTAACCTGAAGCCTAGAAAAAGGAAACTTCAACATTCCAAACTGGACATTTCCAGCTCTGCCAAATCCCAGAGAAGAAAGCTGCTCAAAAGGTGCCTCTTGCTTCAGGTTGGCTGTGCAGCCGTTCCAAGGAGAGAGACCTGTCACTTAAATACCACCATATCAAGTAAGGGTTATTGTCCCAACTGTTTTTTTTTACAGGAATGCAGTTGAAACAAGTTTTATAGTACAATCCTATCTCAGTCCATGCTGGGGATATTATTTGATGCAACAATAATGCTACGAAAGGATAATAACAAACAAGAAATGTATAGCTTTGGTATTTCAAATCCTATTTATTCCATGATAGGTATATGAAAATAACAACATAAGGACAAATTGTCAAGTTCCAATGTCTAAGGTTAGAAAACCAAAGGTAAGATCTGAAATATATTTGGCAGAGAAGCCAAAAATCATGCTTGGTAGCAATGAAATGCGACAGGATGTGGCCCCACTTCAGAGAGTGACTCAGTGAAGAGATTCATCCTGTAGGCCTGCTAACTACACAGTTGGTAATAGGCCTAAAGGAAACTGCTCGATTCAAAGTGTTGGGTGAAATACACATACCGGAACCCTTCACATACTCACATCAGAAATACAAAAGTAAACGCTAAATTTGACCAAAATATTTATCTTTCAAATATGTAAAATGGAAGTATCATGAATCTTGACAGCACCTGCTGTGCAAAGGGAACTACTGACTACTAGGTAAGCAGAAGAAGGCTAGACGACATCAACAACCAGAGCCAGCTGATTCTCGAGCCAGCTGCTGCACCCGCAGCACTTTCCCCCCCTTGGCAGCCCCTGGCGTTGTTATCAGGTTTCAGGTCCTGCCAGTTGCCCTCAAAGTGGACGGGCAGACAATGGTTCTCCAGCGCCTCACAGGCTAGGATCAGGTGCTTGCTCTCCCTTAAGATGCCGCGGATCCCACAGGTTTTGGGCTCGCTGCGCACCGTGACGAAGGAGAAGCGCTCGCGGCTGATGCACAGGTTCTCTTTGAGCTGCTGGCCGCCCCGGTCGCTGCAAACTGCCTTCACCCGCTCCAGGTCACCGGGGTCCAGGAAGGACTGGGTGGGCCGGTCGCAGCCCTTAGAGGAGATGTACTCCTTCCAGGCGTTCTGGTCATAGCCGCTGGGTGTTCCCGACGGGACGTGGCGGCGCAGGAAGGTGTCGTAGGCGTTGTTCCACCTGGAGCGCTGGCAGGGAGCCTTGTTCTTGGCCAGGGAGAGGTGACACAGCCAGAGACCCAGCAGGGCCAGGGGGAGGAGGCCCTGGTACCCGGACATCACCCTGGTCACCTGGGTACACAAGCAGGCCAGGATCAGACGGGTGCAACCCCCACTTCCCCCTCTAGGCTACTTACTATTGCATAATGTAGGATCAAATAGTAGAAAATACTTTATAGCTGTATAATAACAACTAAGTAGTACGACTAATAGTAGTAAATTGAAATACTTCATACCGAATACATGTAAAACAATATATTAAATTACTGCATATAAACAGTGCCAGCATGCCACGACTGTTTACAGCCTACACTCTAGGAAACGAACAAGCGATTATTGTACTTAATGACTCATTGCAGCTGTATCAGACTTTCCCTACCTTGGTTTGAGATTGAGAAGGACGCCGGTTCAGTTTTAAATATATCTAAGTAAATGAGGATGCAGCTGTAAATGAGGGATACATCTGAAAGTTACACTTCCAAAGTTTCAGGTCGCGGAGGGGGGCAGTGGGCGTGGCCTAGACGCAAGCCTCCTTCAACACGTCACTCCAATAATAGTGCGCATGTGTTGTAGGATACTAGCTAGAGCACAACAGTGTGGTTCCGAATGCAAAAATCCCATTCATTTTCACCGTCGAGATTTTGATTAAAAGCTTTAATGTCTCAACCATCCAAATGATGCGTACCACGCGCCGTTATATCGTGAATCGATGGTATTTTCTCCTGATAAAGCCACACGTTAATCGGGGCGACATCTAGTTCTTTAGAAAAGCATGTTTTATTCGCGATGTCATTGAAATAACTACCCTACCCATAAATCCTGTAGTGTGACACGACGTCTCTGATTGGTGGAGCTCGACGTAATTTACCAGGAAACGTTTACTGCACACGCGAAAGTAAATCGGCGAGTTTCAGATGATGCATGCGACTTCGTTTGCCATGCTTCAGAATGCAATCTGGGATGAAAAACGTCAGAAATACCTGTGATAACTTCCGATGCGACGAGGCACCTGGCTTTCAAAACTCGCGGTAGTTCCAGGTAAACAACTTCCGCCTGCTTTTCTGGCAATTTTGCTTTTCTGGGAATTTTTCTGGGAATTTTGCTCTCGACTAAGTGCGGACATAAGACACCAGACATCCTACGAGCATCGAACGCTACCGCCTACTGGCGCTGACGAGACGCGGGGCCGCCGAGTGGTGATGATCCGCTCCACTCAGTGCAATCCGTTTATCAGGAGCATTGAACTGTCAGCGCATTTAATTAATCATACCTCACTGAATACCACTGTTTTTCCACTGCGTTTTTTTGTCATATGTCTAGCTATGATAAAGGACACATGTTTTGGCGTGTTTTATTATTCATAGTTGGCCTAACAGGAATATAATATTAAGTGACCACTGACAGACGTCCGAGATCAAAACTGGGAACATAATCCCCGAGGGGGGACAAAAAGGGGCAAAAAAACCGGTCAGCTATTTTTAAGTTGAATATTTTTAAGTTGAATATACGATAGGCCTATATGGCTATATAGCCTATTCATATATCCTACATAAACAATGTATGAATACATTAGATATCTATATATCTTACCTTATAGACTGTATCTCTGACTGTTGCTGCAACAGCAGAGTTTATTCTGCCTTGGCACTTTGTATTGATATTTTGTATTTACTTTTATTAACAACATTCTTTACTTAAATTATTATGTTTACAGTGATTGTTTTATATGTATTTGTTATGTATGTCTTATCAGCTAAAAACACCAATCTGTTTTCCAGGATTCAGATAAAACCAAATTCTGTATACCCAACAATGTTAGTATTTGAATATTGTTACTTGAATGACTCCATTTATATCATGGTTACAATTATACTGTTAAGAAGGTATTGTCGTATACTTTGCCTAAAATGACAATGTGTCATGATACAAATCTGCTGATGGAATGTTTATTTGTGGATGGATGGATGGAATGGACTGGTGTTTGCAGGTGGGAATTTATACAGAAAAATGATGAGACCAGAACGAGTGAAATTCATGTTACAATAAAAAGCGGTAAATGCAGACTGACCAATGTAGTATTATGCAAGGCAATGTGAATGTAAAAAATATCAATATCTGTGTGGGATTAAAACCCTGAAAGAGGACTGTTTTGCATAGCTTCTTTCTCGTGCTTCCTTTCTGAAATTCAAGAGAGGCGAGTTTGGCAATGAGGTGCAGCCCTTATGAAACACAGACTCAACCAATGACAACCAGTCCGAATGGTGGTTGTCGATGCCAAACTGTCCCCCAAGCAAAAACACCCTCTGTTCCAATCTCCCCTCGAATTTTATGCTGCTCCCTGGCTATGGAGGTAGAATTGTGTCTTTATCAGCAATCAAACAGAATAGGTTTGAGAGCAAAACTTCCCACTCTGCAATCAAAAAATAGATTTGAGAGCAAAAGTATCGACACTGCAATCAAAAATGTTTTATTGCAAGTAAAATAAATTAAAAAAATATATATATACAGTATATTAATGGGAATCGAAATTTTTTGTTTGCGAATCCAAAAGCTTTGCTTGCTGTTGAGCTGAATCTCGTGGGCGGGACCTATGCCGAACGATGTAAG
>OLKM01001034.1:0-11909 GCA_900291075.1 Melanogrammus aeglefinus | reverse complement strand
CAGGACGATTTGTGTTCAACAATCTAAAGTTAGTTTATGTTATATTTGATGTGCTGTTCTTATTTTACAGCCTGTAGCCATACTTATTAGCTAGTTATAGGATTATCACGTTCCTGGTTCCGGTGGCGGGATTTGTCTTCGTTTGTGCATGAACCCACTTCCGGCGAAGTTCAAACGATGGCTTCAAACAACAAGCTAGATGTCACTGCCTGTACCAACTTTGTACATCGAACAAACAACGCAACCATACTTAAATTTTCATGGATTCCCGACTTGATACTAGTCTCAGGAAGAAGTGGATCCAAGCGGTTCGCCGGGATGAAGGGCCAAACTTTAAAATAAAAATAGGTAGCACGTTTTGTATGGGCTTTTCTTCCGCACCACAGTCCTTGACTTTGTGAACTTTTGTTCTCCTTTCTTTACCTTCCATGGCTTCCGAATCCTAACCTGATCACCAGGATTGAAGGATGTCTCCTTTGCACTTCTCTTCCTGTCTGGGTACTGTTTTGAGTATTCCTGTATCTTTTTAACTCGTTCACGCACCACCTCCTGGTTTACGTGGACAGGAGTCACATCCATGATTGGATTATGTTTTTCATTTGTCTTCCATGAAGCAGCTGTGAGGGGCTCACCATCCAGTGGTTGTTTTTTGAAAGTTGTGAAGAGTTAGCTCTGTAATCCATTAAGAAGGAACCTTGTGAATGGCTTCCAGGGGTGTCCCTTGGATGGAAGCAGTCTGAGCAGTCTTAAGCACTCTGTTGAACCTTTCCACTTCCCCATTTGCACGGGGATAGTATAGAGATGATTTGAGGTGCACGATTCCTCTTTGTGTTAGGAAATGTCCGAATTCAGCTGATGTGAACTGTGTACCATTGTCACTCACTAACTCTTTTGGATTACCTTCCCGTGAAAAGGTTGCTATGAGGAACTGAATAATTGTTGCAGTATCAATCTGTGCACAAAAGCTACTTCGGCCATTTGCTGAAGTAGTCCACAAGTGTATATGGCATATCTGCAGTCTTTTGGTGCAGATTCAAAAGGACCAACGATGTCGATTGACACTTTTTCCCATGCAGCATCAGGCAAAGGTACAGGTTGGAGTGGCGCATTGTAGGTAGTAGCTGACTTGTCATTTTGTCGCATGTAGTATTACAGTCTTGATGAGTGATTCAACTTGTGCGTCCATTTAGGCCACCAGTAAAGTTCTTCTGAGCGTTGTTTTGTTCTGACAATGCCCTGATGAGTCTATGTGCAATGTCTATGCAGCCTTTTCTGCAGTGACCCTGGAACCACAAGCCGGTGAGCTGCCGTCGACCACGCAGTCATCCAAAATTCCAGTTCGGTCACGTATCAGGTAGTACGGCTGTAAGTCATGGTCAAGAACATTTTTTTTGTCTGGCCAAAGGCTTTTGTAGCTGTGCGCGAAGTTTTTGTCAGCCACAGGGCAGGGAGTTACTCTCCGCTCTTTGAAGTCCGCTTTCGGTGACTGCTTGAATGTCTTCCCAGTATTTGTTGCGGACGACTCCACGGGTCTCAGTATAGTCCATGTTTGTCGCAGGAAGTGGTAGTCTGGATAAGCAGTCGGCGATGCTGTTCAGTGTTCCAGCTCTGTACTGGACCTCATAGTCAAACTCCATTAGGCGAGCAGACCCACCGGGCAGCCGAAGTCAGCCGATTATTTCCCTTGGTAGTCAGGGTGTAGTTAGGAGCTGATGGTCCTGTGCGTAAACAGTGAACTTCCTTTCCCCAGAGGCCACGCACGCCCAAACTTCAGCAGGCCCAGACGCATGGTGAGAGCCTTCGTTTTCAAAACTTTGATTACTTTCTTTCAGCATTCTGACAAAACTGCGGGGGCAGAAACATTGTATCTTCCTGCCGGCTCCATTCACCTGTGGTTACAAAACAGCCCCAAGTCCGTAATCAAAGCGGTCAGTCGAGACCACTGTTGGTTTGTTTGGGTGTCAAACAGTTCGTGCTGGACTGTGACAATCATGTCCTTGACTTGATCCAAAGCCTTTGTGCTGCATCATTCCACTTGAATATTCGTATTCTTCTGGCAACAGAGCTCTCATTGACTCGACCAGGCTTGGCGTAGTTAGTATAAATTTTGCTTATTAACCATGCGCTCAGGCCCAGGAATGAGCGCAGGGTGCTGCCATCAGTAGGATGCAGGCGCATTCAGGATTGCTGTCACGTGGCCATCGCTTGGCTGTAAACCTTAGGTGAGAGTCTGTGTGGCCAGGAATGTCAGTGTAGTCGACTGAAGAGGCAATTTTCCTATGCCTTGTCTGAGCTGCAGACTCACAGTCCCTGGAATACGCAATTCATCACAGCTTTCAGGTTAGGCGTCATGTTCTTCCTGTGAGGGCCCATAGATTGACATCATCCAGGTAACACTTAACCCCCCTTTATGCCACTGGAGTATTTTTTGTCATCATTTTCTGGAATATGCTGCAGGGCCTCTGAACTTAGTCCATAAGGAACCCTGCGAGTATCTGTACAATCCTTCATGTGTAATTGAAAGCAGTGAGACTTCTGCTCTCCTGCATGAAGCTTCACAGTTGAATGGTTAGGACTTTTCAGATCAAGGTAGAGTAATCTTTGACCACGCAGCTCAGCTAGTATGTCCTCGATCAGTGGTAATGGCTGAAGTCCGTGCGTCAGAGGGACCACTGCTTTGTTAGGTGTCTCTCATATCCACACACATGCGGGATTTTCCGTTCTCCTCCTAGTGACTACAATAGGGGAAACCCATTCGGATGAATCAACTCCATCTATGATTCCCTGCTTTTCCAGTTCTTTCAGCTCTGCGCCGTGAATGGTATCACGTACAGAAAGCGGCAAGACGTCTGAGTTTTGTTTTGCACGGGTTTAACAACTGTGCGGATCTGCACCTTTATGCACAAAGCCTTTTGGCAGCCCAATGTTCAAAGTGGTGTGTAGTTTCAGGGAGCTTAGGTAACTGTGAAAGCATGGCACAGTCCACTGTTGGTTCCACCAACTTTCCTCCTTTAATCTCTATGTTGAGGTCTTCACATAAGATATCCAGCACAATGAGTGTTGTACCGAGACTTGTACAATGTTGAAAAAATCCAGTTGCAGTCCTCTGTTGGTATGTTACTGTCGCTTTAAAACGTCCAAAATTACTTTGAGGTTCTGTCTTGAGTACGTCAACAGTTTTTACTGTAGGTGGGCTTTAGCTTAATTTGTGCTGAAGTTTTCTCTGTACAGTTTTTTAGGTAGTATTGAAACACCAGATCTTGTGTCAACTAGCATGTCACTTGTATGTGTACTTGTAGGTGATGTAGCCAGAGTGAAGGTTCCAATTAGTTTTCCTTGCACATCAGTTCCTCTTGCCAACATTGAGGACAGTCACTTCAGGCAAACTCCACTTCATTGACTGACTTAGCAGAGGATTTGCACATCTGGAATAAGTGGCCCATCTTTCCCACATGTATTTGCATTTGCCTTCTTTAGCTGGGCCATGACTGGTCGTTAGCAAGGTGATCAGCAGAGCACATCCTGTAACATTGTTGACTGGCATCATTCCGTTTCCCGCCTTCTTATTTCCTGTCTGTAGACTGCAGAGACTAGTTTCGTTCCACTCTCATGTGAACGTTTTTGCATCAGCAACGGCGATTTCAATTCGTCCTGGCTAGTGTAAGTGCCTTGTCAGGTTTAGCTCAGGTTTCCATCAACAGTCTTTCACGTAATACGAGGCACACATGTTTTCTCCACTATCTGATCACGTAGCCATTTCATTTTCCATTGCACTGAAATTGCACGTTTTTCACTAGCTCACGCAGCGCTGCCACATAGTGATTCCGTTGACTCACCCGTAGCTTGAGCGCGCCTGCGGAAAACGTACCTCTCCGCGACCACGTTGACTGTCGGTGTGAAAGGTTTGTAAAGTCAATACGCTACCTATTGTAGGTATCCTCAGTAAAGCGGCAATGTATTGTACAACCTTTGTCCTTTCTGTTCCTAGACAGTGGAATCAGCAGGGCTCTCTCCTCTCCGCGGAAAATCTTCACCTCCGATGGCCAGCAAGTAGTTGTCGAATAGGCTTCCTCCAAGCCTCGAACGTAATCTTCGGCTCTCCCGGGCACTCCAGGAACGCAGAGGGCGGTTGTAAACCGAGTAAAGCCATTGTTGTATTCCTTTATCCTCGTCGCCACATGTTATGTTGGTTGTGCAGTAATGACCAACGCAAACGAGTTACTTTTCAATGAACCACTTTACTCCATACCGTATCAGCATTTTTCCTCTTCCTCTTCTCCCCTCCTCTCACTCTCATCCTACCGTCTGGCTCACAACGCCACCTAGCGGCTGTAACCTTTGAACTGTACATAATTTAATGCAGTAGTGAACACAACACACTACTAAATGAATAGCAATGTCTTCATCAACAGCCCCTAAATTTCCCATTCCCTGGATACCTACAACTAACACCGCTAAGACAGCCAAAAAAAGAGGAAAGACACTTGTTGAAAGCTACTAAAAGGGAGGCGGAGAGATCTCGAAAAAAACCCAGAGTAAACATTGGCGTGGCTTATGAGCGATGGAGAGTTACGTGACCTGAGAAACTTCAAATCGGACGCTGAGATGGCTACATTTCTTATAGACAGGTAAGGAATAGTGTTATCTCTCCATGGTATATTGTGATGAATATGTAAAGTGTCGGCTGGTATGGTTTGCCACGATAACCGTTACATTACGGTTCTGTAATGTAACCGTTTTCAATACGGTTCTGTAGGATGTCTTGCATTTGGCCCATGGTTCGTTTATTATGTTAGTTATGGTCACACATAACTGCGTTGACACCAAACGCGACATTTGTCGCCCGTTTGCGTTGTCGCCAAAGTTTTGTCGCACCACAACACGATAACCACCATTGCATGTCTTTACCTTTTGTGGAAGAGAGAGAGACGTCGGAGGACCCAACGCAGTCTATTTCATAATATTGTAATGACCACGAAGAGGCAGTGAATGAAGTATTATTAGACAGAAGATTTATTAGATGGGCCTACCTAATAAACCGTTGGAACACACAAGACTGGTAACCATAGCAACGCCGGTAAACAAACCCAGAGAAGCCCAATCTCTATTAGAGCTCCCAGCGCTACGGCCATCCGGAGGCGCACAGAGCTTTTGGCCGGGATATTATACAGTGGGGCAAAAAAGTATTTAGTCAGCCACCAATTGTACAAGTTCTCCCACTTAAAAAGATGAGAGAGGCCTGTAATTTTCATCATAGGTGTATACCTCAGCTATGAGAGACAAAATGAAAAAAAAAATCTAGAAAATCACATTGTCTGATTTTTAAAGAATTGATTTGCAAATTATGGCGGAAAATAAGTTATTTGGTCAATAACAAAAGGGTCATCTCCAATACTTTGTTACATGCCCTTTGTGGCAATGACAGAGGTTCAAACGTTTTCTGTAATTCTTTACAAGGGTTTTAACACCACTGCTGCTGGCTGATATTTGGTCCATTCCATTCTCCATGCAGATCTCCTCTAGAGCAGTTGATGTTTTTGGGCCTTCGCTGGGGCAACACAGACTTTCAACTCCCTCCAAAGATTTTCTATGGGGTTGAGAACTGGAGACTAGCTAGGCCACTCCAGGACCTTGAAATGCTTCTTACGAAGCCACTCCTTCGTTGCCCGCGCGGTGTGTTTGGGGTCATTGTCGTGCTGAAAGACCCAGCCACGTTTCATCTTCAGTGCCCTTGCTGATGAGAGGAGGATTTTCACTCAAAATCTCATGATACATGGCCCCATTCATTCTTTCCGTCACACGGATCAGACGTCCTGGTCCCTTGGCAGAAAACAGCCCCAAAGCATGTTTCCACCCCCATGCTTCACTGTAAGTATGGTGTTCTTTGGATGCAACTCAGCATTCTTTCTCCTCCAAACACGACGAGTTGAGTTTTTACCAAAAAGTTCTATTTTGGTTTCATCTGATCATATGACAGTCTCCCAATCCTGTTCTGAATCATCCAAATGCTCTCTAGCAAACTTCAAATGGGCCCGGACATGCACTGGCTTTAGTAGGGGGACACGTCTGGCACTGCAGGATTTGAGTCCCTGGCGGCGTAGTGTGTTATGCCCCTTTTCCACTGCTCGTTTTCGCAACGGTACGACACGGCTCTGCACGACTCTACCCTGATTTGAGAGCTTTTCCACTGCGGATTGGAGGCGGGACCCGTTACGGTGTTCAGTACCTGTTCGTACCTGTTTCAGAGGTAGGTCTAGCCGGTACGAGGCGGGGGCCTAAATGTCACGTGAACAGTGCTGTCCACTGATTGGTTAGATGAAATGACGTCATATGTGCGACGAAGCGCGGGGGTCTTTAAACATTCACCCGTCACGTATGAAAACACAACTGCGAGAGCAACAACGACAAAACAATAAGAAAAAAGGAAGACATGAGAAGAAGAACCAACCCTTGGTCGATGAGCGAGGTTCAGACCTTTCTGTGCGTGGTGTCCGAGGATCGCGTACAGAGGGACCTGGACGGATCAACGCGGAACACCTCCGACTCCGCCCTCCGACTCCGCCCAGTTCCAGGCCACGGTTTTGCGTGGAAAAGCGAAAATTTACTGGTACCATGCCGTGTAGTGTAGGGCTGCACTAACCGCACCGAGTAGGGTCAGGACTGTTTTGGCAGTGGAAATGGGGCAATAGTGATGGTAGCCTTTGTTACTTTGGTCCCAGCTCTCTGGAGGTCATTCACTAGGTCCCCCCGTGTGGTTCTGGGATTTTTGTTCACCCTTGTGATCATTTTAACCCCACAGGGTGAGATCTTGCGTGGAGCCCCAGATTGAGGGAGATTATCAGTGGTCTTGTATGTCTTCCATTTCCTAATAATTGCTCCCACAGTTGATTCCTTCACACCAAGCTGCTTACCTATTGCAGATTCAGACTTCCCAGCCTGGTGCAGGTCCACAATTGTGTTTTCTGGTGTCCTTTGACAGCTCTTTGGTCTTGGCCCATAGTGGAGTTTGGAGTGTGACTGTTTGAGGGTTGTGGACAGGTGTCTTTTATACTGATAAGGAGTTAAAAACAGGTGCCATTAATACAGGTTAACGAGTGGGAGGACAGAGGAGCCTCTTAAAGAAGAAGTTACAGGTCTGTGACAGCCAGAAATTCTTGCTGGTTTGTAGGTGACCAAATACTTATTTTCCACCCTAATTTGCAAATAAATTCTTAAAGAATCAGACAATCAGACAAAAAACCACCAGGTTTTTTGTCCTGCCTATGGTACATTTTCATGTACCGTTTTTAAATTTTTGCGGCCTTGATTCATGTTCAAAGTGTATCAACATCAGCTGTTTAGCGCGATGAACACACAGACCGGAACCGGCGGGGCTGCATTATTTGAAACAGGAAGTACGTCACACAGCTTAGTGCATACAGCCTATTGATGCTGAGCCCCACCAAAGGCTTTGTTGAAAAACACAGACTGTTAGTGGCCCGAGTTTTAGTGGAAGCACAGCCCCATAAAACCATGCCACTCCGCATCTTCAATCCGGGCAACAGTGCCGTAACCATTAAAACGGGGGCCATCGTGGGACTCCTGCCGGCAAAGGTTCTGCATCCTGCAAACGTGGTTGCCCACAACCAGCCTGAACAGACTCAGCAGCCCCCCTTCGGTCCCCCAGCACCTACAGGAGCTCTATGCCCAGAGCTCTACTGAGCTTAACCAAGAGGAGCAGCTGCAGCTAGCTCAGCTGCTGTGCACCTATGAAAATGGGTTCTCCCACTGACCTTGGCAGGACCAGCCTGGTTCAGCATGACATCGTAACCATGCCAGGCCTTCTAGTCAAGCAACCCCCACGCCGGATGGCATTGGAAAAACAACAGGATGCTGATCAACATATACAACAGAGCCTGGGGATAGCGCTAGCCCGCTGCAGCAACAGCAGTTGGTCATCGCCCATAGTGATGGTAAAAAAAAAAGATGGGACACACCGTCTCTGCATAGACTATGGAGCCCTGAATGACTGCACGATTAAGGATGCATATCCTCTGCCCCGCATCCAGGATACACTGAACACCCTCTCTGATGCCAAGTGGTTCAGCACCCTTGACCTCGCGGCTGGCTACTGGCAAGTCGAGCTGACCCCAAGAGCACGCAAAGCAGCAGCATTCTGCACCAAAAATTGACTGTTTGAAGGGAATGTCATGCCATTTGGACTGTGTAATGCTCAGACGACATTCCGTTCTGAGCAGCGACGTTCCGCAGATGGTGCAGTGGCTGGGCCAGGTTTTTAGTCGAACTGCAACTAAAACCATCTAAGTGCTGCCTCTTCCGCCGCCAAGTAGCCTACCTGGGTCACATTGTTTCAAAGTGCAGGACTATCCAACACCTACCTCACTCCAAGATGTCCTTTGCTTTGTGGACCTTGCATCGATCTTACAATCGATGGTTCGTTAAAGACTTTCCTTCCATTGCAGAAACTTTTCGTGCCCTGACCAAAAAACATGGCCAGTTTTGTTGGTCAGTGGAATGCCAGGTGGCATTTAAAGAACTCAAATGTCTGCTAACAACCGCGCTAATCCTGGGCTACCCACTCAACCAAGGCAACATGATACTGGACACAGACACCAGCGACGTCGGTATCGGCGTTGTTCTCACAAGTTCAGCAGGGTGTGGAACGTGTGCTAGCCTATGGAAGCTGCCACAACTGAACAGAATTACTGTACCACACAGCGAGAACTGCTAGCTGTGGTCGACATCACGTCACACTTTCAGAGATTGAGTGTTGGTTAGACGTTTCTACTGCCTGGACGATACCCAATTCTATCCACAAGTGGTGCTGCCCCGCACCTTCCAGCCAGACATCATGAGACAGATGCATGAGGGACAAGTTGGTGGGCATTTTGGTGTAGCGCGCACTGTAGCTCAGCAGCAAACCCGATACTTCTGGTACAGAATGAGGGAGGACGTTGCCCTGTGGTGTAACACATGCACCAGCTGCGCATCAAAAGCCAGACCATGGAAAACACCACAAGCCCCAATGGGCGCTGTTCGATTCGGCGCGCCTATGGGGTGCATCGCTTTGGATATTATGGGGCCACTGAATGAGACTGAGCGCAACAACAGATATATGCTGGTAATACAGGAGTATTTCACAAAAAGGGTCGAAGCTTTTCCCCTACCTAATGAACAAGCTGTAACTGTGGCTGAAGTACTCACCTCAGAGTGGGTGTGTCACTATGGAGCCCCGCAGACACTGCACAGCGACCAAGGCCGGAACTTCGAGTCTGAGTGTTCCAGAAAATGTGCACGCTGTTCGGGATCGACAAAACACACACACCTTTCTGTGCTCAGTCCGATGGGCAAGTTGAAAGGTTCAATGCCACTCTGCAAAAGATCCTGGCCACGACAGCCGAGCATTGCCACTGGGATTGGAACCTCATGATTCCCTACGCTGTCATAGCCAACAGATCAACAAAACATCATGTCGTTTGGGTTTCACCCTAAACGACATGATGTTTGGCCGGGAAGTGAGTGAGCCAGTAGACCTGGTATCCAGCCTGCCGCCGGACCCTGAACCAGCTCCCTCAGCCCCTGAGTATGTCCAGCACCTTCCAGAGCGACTGGAGCTGGAGCACCAAATCAACAGAGATGCTCTCTGAGAGTGTGAAACGTGCAAAGAGACAATATGACATTTGTTGCCGCACAATACAACGTTGGCGATGCTGTGAGGTACCTCATCAAAGTAACAAAGAAATTCAAGAACAAAGTGAGGAAGTTCCTCCTGTCTTACGAAGGGCCATTCTTCGCTCTGGGTCAGTTGGACGACCTGGTTTATCGAATCGAGAAAGGGCCAAAGACTAAAGTAAAGGTGGTTCACCACGATCAGCTAAAGCCTTATCGCTGCAGTGACAAACTGGACAACACTTGGGCCCTGGAGCAAGCCCAGAGCTGGAAACCAATGGAGGTGTCACCCCCAGACGACGTTGACTCTCTTTTGGGTCTGCCCCAGCCCTTCTCCGACGTCAGCTTTCCCTCATCAGATCCAGCTGTGGACATTTCTGTAGCTGCTGCATCTCACTCCTCCACCACTCACCTGGAGTTCTCCATTCCTGTGGGACTTCGAGGGCAGTGGGAGTGGTGAGGCGGTGCAGCACCCTCAGAGCCCTCATTTTCAAAGGCCCCACCGCAGGTGTTGACCACCGACTCGTGTTCAAGGGCAGTTCCATGACTTAAAGGGCAATATTTATAATGTTAACAAAAAATAAATAAGTTTCTTACGGCATATGTGTTGCTCATGTATTGTATTTTTCTTGGTAAAGAATACTAAAAAAGAGAATTTAAAAGTTTGATACAAACTGAACTGTTATTGTTACGCCACATCCTGCTACACGGACCAACACCCCCATCTAGTGGCCACTTGGCGCCACTGGTCCTCACTCTCACAACACAACTGTCAGCAATCTGCAATCCCCGTTCCCTACTTCAGCCGGGGTTCTCCAAACAGCCGCCGCCAGTTTGTCGTTTACTACACCTCAGTATCGGTCCTACCAGCGTAAAACTAAGTCCAGCCCGTTTTCCCTGTCCCCAAGTAACCCTCTTCCCTCTTCTGTAGTTCTCCGTCTGTCACCCTGTATACCCGTTGCCGAATCCTCGCCGCCTGACTACTTGCCTACCGCCAAGCCCCTGCCTGCCTGCCTGTTGCCGAATCCCTGCCTGCCTGACTACCCGCCTACCACCGAGCCCCTGCCTGTCTGACTGCCCACCCGTCTGTTACCGAACCCTCGCCTGCCTGACCACCGCTTGTAGCCTTGTCCCAATAAACCCCATTTCCTTTACACCCCATCTCTGCCTCCTTGTGTCAAGTGTTTGGGTCCTCTCATCCTGTCCTCATAACAGTTATAGACTCTTTATTTACACCCCATCTCTGCCTCCTTGTGTCAAGTGTTTGGGTCCTCTCATCCTGTCCTCATAACAGTTATAGACTCTTCCAGCTAATTGTTATTTTCTATACCTAAAAAAAGGGAGAGAAAAACTTGACGGTAATGGTTCTTGTATGCACTATGGGGTAAACTGCATTTGGTGTATTTTTCTGTTAATTTTTTGAGCAATTAAAGAGAACTACTATTATCCTTTAAAATGCAAATTATATCACCTTATAAATCATAGCCTGAGTAATGGGTATTGTAATGCCTTTTCAGGGTTTGTTTTGCTCAACTGTAATAGGTGCACTAAACGCAACACACTGTTCAATTCTTGCCTTTGCATTACAAGCTACACTTTATCGGCATTCCTCTTAAATTGACGCCTACTAGTTATACTGCATCCTTTCAACTAGATTGAATTTGTATGGGGGCTGTATATCTATATGGACATATTGGTGTTTATCATTGTGCTGGAGTGAAATTGTTTTTTAATTGTCATCCAGAGTGGGGGTAGTGTTACGAGAGTTGTGGGTGTGTGTGTTTGTGTGTGTGTGTGTGAGTGACGTCAGCGAAGGATGTTTTGGAGCAGACGTGCAGGCCTACTGTTGATGAATAAAGTACCCAGCCGCCAAGAATCAGTGCCTGTGTCTTCAGACTTATGAACAGACCCACTGCCAGTGTGGGCATAGATATATATATAGGCCTAGACTAGATGTCTCGTCCACGCTGCTGGCCAATGGAGTCGAACTTCACCACTGGCGGCAATCTTACCACAGTAAGCTGCTCACCCATAACATTGTATTGGTAGTGGAACATATACCTTTTAAATAACCATAACTTGCTCAATTTCCAACAGATTTTCAAACGGTTTTGTTTATTATAAACATCAGAACACAGAGTAAGGTCTTAAGGTAATTCCGCGTCTCATACACTGCACGACAGCAGAACCTTTATTTGAACAATGTCACACAACACACAGCTCACCGCACACTCCACCAA
>OLKM01001033.1:161507-182192 GCA_900291075.1 Melanogrammus aeglefinus | reverse complement strand
TGACATGGCATGACATAGTGACATGACAGTATAAATTATGTGCAATACCGCAGACAAGGAGAATGTGGATGAATGAACACCAACCCAGTTCATGGTGAATGAATTGATGCAGGGAATTGCTTCACTGCTAAAGATATAGTCTGTGGGAGAAAAAATAAAGAAAATATGATTGTTAGAACAGAAAGTTATGAAGGTTTAAAGGATGTTTATGTTTTGCAGCACAGTTGGTTGGCTACTGGCTTCTCATGATTCAGCTCTAAATCTGTTTCGGGATGTTTCGCCAATGTTACAAAAAAACTTGAAATGTATCGTTCAAAAAACCAAAAATATATTGAAGAGTCATAAATATTGTAGTGGAATCGCGCCGAAATGCAGTCCTCGGCAGAGGGCTAAAAAATAGTTTGCGCCTCGACGCTCACATTTGTGATTGCTGTAGCAGGCCCATTCCCCATCAAGAGTTATCAATGGTCAAGTCAAGTCAGTTTTATTACTCATAGTCACGCTTATGCGGCAGCTAGTCCGCTGTATCAGATGGCTTCAGAGGGCGGGCCCCATAGGACACGAACATCCCTCTTAGCCGGCCCTTCAGAGGACAAGGAAGAATTCCCTGTACAATCCAGAGGGAATGCAAAGGCGCTGGAGAAAGGAACACAGAAGAGGAATCCCTTTCTCTTGCCAATAAAATAATTCAGCCTTTTGGGCCTATTGGACTTAGGATAGACAGGAGAATAAGACCACACCTATTAAATATGCAGGAAAATTGTAAACATGCTGCGTCCCAAAAGTGACTTAAGCGCAATAGAAACAGTTTTATGTGAAAAATCCGATAGGGAGGAGGAGTTCATAATTGTGTTGGCAAGCAGCCAAAGCCGCTGCTTCCCGGAGGTCACTTTCGTTGCCTTTAGAAAAAAAGTGTTAGGCTTCCGTAGAAAATGTTTTGCCCTTTTGCCAATCTCATAAAGCTGCGCAACCGGCGTTTGTGAAATCAACATTATTTCGCACGCGCGCCGACACTTCAGCCTTGACGGCAGGAGCGGAGATCCCTTGGCACGAAAATAGGGCTTCCTGTCACCTCCTCCGTGATTGGGCTCGTCTCAATATCGGCTTGCGCCCGGCCCGCGGCGCCCTTGCCTTTCATGGAGCCGTGGCAGACGGCCAGCAGCGATGACGTGATTATATTCTTGCAAAGCCGCAAAACACGAAAGGTCCTGCCTTAACGGTGGGTAGTATAGCCCGCGCAGCGGTAGAGCATGAAGCATTTTGCTCTCTCTGCGTTATGTGGTGTTGTTGTTTGTGTAGGTCCGGCAGGACGTATATAGCATTACCAGAGGTAAGAGGAGGGTATCCCTGTCAAGTTTTGAAGACATCGCTCTCCCGCAAGTCGTTGTTCAAGCGCGAAGCCAGCTGCATTAGAGGAGACTACTGCGCAAACGGCCAAGGGTAAAGACGAGATATCCGAGTGAGAAACGCGTGTCTCTAACCTAACGCGTTCTCTAAACATAATGACGCCTGAACTGTCAACCATGGCCAATATCGAACAAGCCTTAGTGACTGTAACTAACCGTTAACAGCATCTCTTTGCCGAAAAACTCTAAATATTAACCCAACTCTTACGCAATAGCTATGCTTATAACGGCCCAGCAACTCAACTAAGCATATCTAACCTAAGAGCCTAACGTTAACCATTGTTTAACGATGTAGTATCCGTTAGCTATAACCATTTTCTACCTCTGTTCCTAAATGTAGCCATGCTTTAACCTAGTTTCATCGACTTTGCGTCGCTTGCTAATGGCCTTGAATATTTCAGCACAGCGGCGAGAACCTCTGCCAATTTGATGACTGCACTTATTTGGCCTCGAGCATCAGAGTCCGGCTTTCTATTTTAGCTGCCTTAGTTCTTGCCTTAATGTTTGATTCCTGTGTGTTCTAAGTGATGTAAAACATTGTATTGTGCTTTAAATCAACTCATATGCTTTGTTATGACATTTAAAATGTAAATTATTTTCGTCAGTTGACTTCTGATCTATATACATATATTAGCATTGCACTTGACGCTTAAGTATAATAGTGCCGTCACGTATTTCTGACGGGCAATAGGAACGATGCTTGCAGCGCGCCATCCTTTCTCTGTCTTTTGGTTGCCATATTGCTTAATGACCATCCTTGTTTTCTGCTGGCGCTCATCCCACACTTTCAACTGTCCTTTGAACATATGTTTTTTAAACCAAGTAGCTGTGAATCTTTCGACCGCGTTCTCTTATAACAGAGTTCTCGTTTTTTGGCAAATAAAGCTAGTCGTCTCGATTTAAGGGGATGCCCCCAACAAAAAACACAAAAAATCGCTTTATTTCTCGGGCAAGAAAACCGCAACATGCAAGGTAACCTTTTATAAATAAGTTCAGTCTCCGGAATCTGAGTAAATTAATTGCGGGTTTGTTGCAATTATAACAGTCCAAGAGGCCTTAGGGTGTAAACTAAATTACAGAAACCAACACTTATTGTAAAATGTAAGTGTGAATTCGCACTTCCCAGCAATGATGGCGATGGCCTAATTAATTCTATGCCATGAAAGTTGAAATAGCCCGGCACAGCGGCAGGGCTACAGGTCGCCTGGCAGCAGTTAGAGTTGCTTTGATTGGTTCGATCCCGCGCTTGAGCTCCCATGCGCTTGATTCATTCAGCCCCGCGCGTGGTGGTTGTGGCTCGATAGTCCGTGCGCACCTGGAAACCCTCTGCGTGATACAAGCAATGCGGGTGATTTTAAGGATACCTGGTAGCCCACAGCTCGTATGGAAGTTTTGCATGCACCACACACCACACACACACACACACACACACACACACACACAGCACACAGCACACACACACACACACACACACACACACACACACACACACACACACACACACGCACGCAGCACACACACACGACACACCACAGCACGCACGCAACACACATACACGCACAGCACACAACACACACACACACACACACACGTGTGGTGTGTGCAGACGAAAACTTCTAATGAGTCTCGTTAAACTTATCCCACAGCAGAGGGATGATACTTTCGCCTGAAAGGCTGATTAAACGAACCAGGTGATGCCATGTTGTGTGTGTGTGGGATGAGAGTTGTAGTTGATGCTTGAAAGCGTATGCATGTTTGGTATCTTCTAGTGTAAGGTAATATCCGTGTGTGTGTGTGTGTGTGTGTGTGTGTGTGTGTGTGTGTGTGTGTGTGTGTGTGTGTGTGCATGTGTTTGTGTGTGTGTGTTTTGTGTGCATTATGCGGGAGTGTTCTTTTTATCTTTCCTCTTGGAGAAAATTGATGTAAGATTTTTTGGATGGCATTATCACAAAGTTTTTTCATTCTGGGTCTGATCTCAGCATGACTCCCAGCTGAGAGACGGCCTTCTGGTCCAATATGGACTGCCACTCCGGAATCAGCCTTACATCTGACCCCTTAGAATCCTTTTCATAGACAAGCCATTCATGTTAGTCCATGGTGAATAAAGATGAAAAGATATTCTATGGGAATTTGGCAAAAACTGTCACGTGCGATTGGTGGCCGCAGAACACATATATTGTACTGTTTTGGTCAACACTGTATTGTTTACAGGACGTGCAAGACAGCAAGTAAAGAGAGAGGGAAACGACATGCAACATAGGACCGCGCAGGTTGAAATCGAAACTGTGTGCGCTATGCTACAAGGCATGGTGGTTATTGGCAGTAGCATGCGAGCTGCTATAACTGTTACTTTAAAATTTAAGTAGAGTGAAGTGTTAACTGCTAGGAGGACAATATGCTGTCGAAACACAGCCAGAGAAACGCGCCACATAAATCACAGCGTGCACAGGATGTAGCTTCAGCTGGCGCAGTCAATTTAGAGACTTTACAAAAAATAACTCGTGGAAACGTTTGTCTTCGGCGAGGCAAGATGTTTCTGAACGGGTAGTGGGTTGGTATTTAATTTGTAGTTGTTATAGTTTTTTGACAATTAGTTTTTATGTTTATTATTGTTGATGTAGACACTGCAGTGTGAACATGGTTAGTAGTTAGTCATGTTTGTGGTTGCTACTGATGATTCAACTCCTCACATTGGTTCAACACACCGCCAACAAGTATTTTCCTTGCCATGCATAAAATGTAGTTTTGTGTTATTTAATGTATTTATTGGTCTCTATCCTGTCCATTTGTTTGACTTTTATTGTGAAGTTGTGTGTCTACATTTTTCGAACTCCTCTCAAAAGGGTAATGTATGACCTTCTGTGGTCACCATGTCTGCTCCCTGCTTCCTCATAACTAAACTTGGTATCCAGGAAAAGAAACCCTTTTGTTTTTCCCATTACCATGTTTGATATTCCTCTCACAGCAACCAGGGTATTCCCATACCGAGCTTTGAAGAGCTGTAGTGGTTAATATAGTCTGGATTATGCACGCAGTGCAGTCGCCAGTGCGTCTCCCCTAAAAGCGCTGAATCCATTCATCCTCCATGTCGGTCGCCAAGAACTTCTCCTGACAGCTTGAAATAGGAGTAATTAGTGTTAGGCTTTTTTCGGCCTGAGTTGATCAGGGCCCGGGGCACTCACTTTGCTGGACGTTGTAATCATAGGTACTGCATATTAAAATAACTATACATGTTTTGTGGCAGCACTGCTGTGGTATGATGATCCTGTGAAAGACCAGAGCAGTAATGGAATGAAATGAATTGAGTAATGAATAACTGTATAGTCATTCTATTTGAAAGCTGTTGTTCGATGACATTGGCCATTATGTTTGTTTTGACAAACACAGATGTCTGAGAGTTTTGCGTTCATGTCTATCCTGTTTTCAATCATATCCATCCCCTCTTTTCCTTTTGTCCAGCATGACCTTTTCCCAGAGTGACAGCAGACAGCGCAGAAGACAGACGACAGACAGCAGACAGGACAGAAGCAGAGAGACAGACAGACAGACAGCAGACAGGCACAGACGCGAGCGACAGACGGCAGGCAGGCAGGCAGGCGGCAGGACGACAGACAGACAGAGCAGACAGGACAGACAGACAGGACAGACAGACAGACAGGCAGACAGGACAGCCAGAGACAGACAGACAGGCAGACAGGGTCGTTGGAGGCTCTGGATCGCTTGTGTTTCCAAACAAGCTCTTCTTTTCCGCTCCCTTCGGTCGCGCTGGCGACCACAAGACCAGAGGCCGGAGAAGATGATGGACTGGACCTTCTTTCCATTCCGTTGCCAGCAAATGGCTCTCACAGTGGCACTGGGCCTGTGTGTCATTGTGTCTGTGTGTCTGTGCATGAGAGTGTTTTGTTTGGTGTGGGTGTGTGGTTATTTCTTTCTGCCTTTGGCGAGGAAAGCAGAGGGGATGGCGCAACCCTCTGTTCCCCAAGGAAAGTGCTGTGACAGTTGGATCCAGATGGCCCCCCGACCGGTCTGTGTTTCCAACACATCCATCAGCTGCTAACAGTGACACTATTAATCCCCGCTGCGCCTCCGTCCCCGCTGAGAGCATGCTATAATGACTCACTCCCAATAGACAACTTTTGTTTCCAAAACTGCAGCATTCATTGATTAAACTCAAAGTTCGGTCTTTAAATCCTTCATTCGGAGGAGTATGGTGTCAAATGTGTGGGAGTTTTTTAGGTTGTATTAGATGTTTTTTTATCCGTGAAGTCAATGGACACTTTTCCACCAGTAAATTGTCGGTTACTGTTCAAAATATTCCAGGATTTTTTAGATTTCATGGGCAGATAGTTTGTTGTACAGGAGTGTGTTGGTCTTTGTTTGTAGGGACAAACGCTGCCGCTCTTTCAGAACCATGGGTAGCTCTTTTAAGAACCGTGGTTAACATGTTTCAGGACCATGGACAGCTCATTTAAGAACCATGGACCTCTAGTAATAGAACCATAGAAGCTAGTTTCAGTACAATGGATAGCTCATTTAAAATCCATGGATAGCAGGTTTCAGAACCATGGTTAGCTGGTTTCAGAACCATGGCTAGATGGTTTCAGAACCATGGAAGCTAGTTTCAGAACCATGGCTAGATGGTTTCAGAACCATGGAAGCTAGTTTCAGAACCATGGCTAGATGGTTTCAGAACCATGGATGCTATGATGTGTCTGAATCACGCACTTACACGTAAGTGGCACTCACATTGGAGTTGCACTTCATTATCGCTACAGTACACTTACTTATAGGCGCAGTGCTCTCATTTTCTACAGTAACACTGTCAAAACAGCCTTCCGCGCACTCTGGAAATGAGTTTGCCAGTTTGACGGTTCTTCTTCTTCCATTGGTATTTTTTCTGCTTGATCACTTGCGTTAGGTTGCCTATATGAGTGATCTAGCAGTATTTCACGTTAATAATCCTTGATACCAACTGATTACAGAATTACAACATCAAACACTCTGGTTGGATACAGCCCAAACATTTGTAGTTGTAACTGAAAAACACAAGACCCCATATGTGTGTATTGTATTTACATTTGTAGAGTACGTCAGTCTCAAATGTTACACATGTCCTTCATTTTCCGATTTCAATTTCCCCCGCCCCCTCCGCTACGTTAAACAAGAATGGCCACCGTTGAGGGTGGAAAGTGACCATCGGTCCACACTCAAGTTTTAGATAGTTTCGAGTGCGCCACCGAGGTACTTTCAGTTCACTGCGTTTTGGCACACTCTCCGTTTTTGCGCAAAGTGCAGTCAAAAAAGTAAGTAGAGAAGTGCGCGATTTCAGGCACAGCACTAGATTCAGAACCATGGATAGCTGTTTCAGAACCTTGGATAGCTGGTTTCAAATCCTTTATAGCTGGTTTCAGAACCTTGGATAGCTGGTTTCAGAACCTTGGACAGCTGTTTTCAGAACCATGGATAGATCATTTCAGGAGCGTGATAATTTGCTCTTTATTTGCGTGGCTCATTTTTTCGTTTTGAGATCCACACAGGCATTTGACATTTCGACATTTATTAAACACCAGACAAAAAGGCTGTAGCTTGGATGCACCAAGCCGATGTTCAGAAACGGATCAGGGATGTTTTATTGTAGAACGTGTGGTCTATGGATGGTTGGTATAAGTGTTTTGGGTTGTAAAGGACAGCGGGCTATGATTCATGTGTTCTGGTCCTCAGAGTTCTGCCCTCTGGTCCAGCTGCTGGCACGACTGCCATAGTCCACACCTCCGCACATTAACTTGCACACCGCGTTCGTCCTTGGACAACCTAATCCCAAAAGCCACATGAACACGCAGAGACGTGGACCCGGCCTCTGGAGGGAGCAGAAAATTAGCTCTTGAAGAAAGAACAGGCAACGCCAGAGAGAGAGAGAGGAGAGCGGAGAGAGAGAAGAGAGGAGAGAGGAGAGAGAGAGAGAGAGAGAGAGGGAGGAGGAGAGAGCGGGAGAGGAGAGAGGAGAGAGACGAGAGAGAGAGAGAGAGAGGGAGAGGGAGAGAGAGAGAGAGAGAGAGAGAAAGAACGAGGAGAACGCGAGAGAGGAGAGAGAGAGAGAGAGAGAGAGAGAGAGAGAGAGATCCGTAGTTGAGGAGTTCATTGCTAAAACAAATAGCTTGCCTTGTTAAAATTGCCTTACAGCAGTGCATGGATTTTCCCAACTGGAACTCAATGACTTATTCACTGGAAGTCCCCCGGGCGAGGGAGCCGCATTAGTAAGAATCTAAGCTCAGAGTGCTGGGGTACAGCAGGGGGAAGGGGGGAAGGGAACGTAGTCTCCCGGAAGCACAATAAGACCTCCTGTTGTTTAAGTGTAGTTCCCATCACCGGTCTGTGTTTTTGAGGGATGTTTAGTATCACTATGAAACACATGGAGGTTGTAAGGTCGCAAAACACCCCTTATGGCAAGAAGCGATCTGTTCAAAGAGCGAGCCAGAAAGAGGCTATCTGAGACACACAGGCATCGCGTTGACGTAGCCCGAGCGCCCCTGGGTGGCTTATGGAACGAGATAGTTGTGATGTCACTTTTGGGTGTGTAGTCTCTCTTACGTTTTTTCACAGTCTTATATTTAAAGACTTTATTTTAACTATTTTATTTAACTTTATATTTAACAGTTTTAGGACCCACTGCAACTTTTTTGAGTTGCCAAAAGGATATGGTTTGAATTGACCAACCTGCGATATGTAATCAATAGCAGAATTCAAACGCGCAAAGAATATTTTATATTATTCTGCTAATTCTCTATTCTGCGTTGATCATCGTTCCCGAAATAAGGTCCCATGGTGGTCCAATGGAAGGGGCGGGACCTAGCCTCTCTTTGAGTCATTCCACTGAGTCTAGTGATTCTCTCTGCATCTTGCCAAACTCTCTCTGCATCTTGCCACACATCTACTGGCTGAGAGGGCCAGTAGATGATGAATATGAAAATTAACTTCACCACTCTTGTGTGTGTGTGTGCGTGGCTTGTTCGGGTGCAACTGACAGCAGACAAAATATGGGCAGACACACACCCTGTCTCTGTAATACTTTCCCACTAGACCAGGGGTGCCCAACCTTTTTTGGTCCAAGATCTACTTTTAAAGTTGAAAGTGTATCTACCAAGCCATATAGAAAGCCGTAGCGTAGCCACAATTTATTGTGCACCTATATAGAACACTGTTTTCTGACACAAAGATAAAGTTTTAACAATAATAATACATTTATTGAAGTAAAGGTGCGAGGTGCAAAGAATAAGTACAAGTAGGCCTAGGTCTGGCCTGTACCAACACAACAGGCAATACAACAACCCATATAATACAATGCCTAATTCAAGTTGAAAAAGTGGTATCTCTACCTTAATGGGGCACCTGGCACTGGAGGAGAAAGCCAGTCTCTCATAGTCCGGTTAGTAGGAGCTGAGGGCCAGCCGTAAGCAGGCTGCAAGGTGGTCATCAGTCAGGGTGGATCTGTATTTTGACTTGATGATTTTCATATGTGAAAAGGCAGACTCACACAAATACGTTGATCCAAAAAGTGCAGTCAAATTCTGTGCAGTTTGAGTGCAAATTCTGTGCAACTCAGTTTGAGTTTGGGGGGTACTTGTCTTTCTGTCAGTAAAGTGCACGTTCAAATCTCTGACAAGATGCTCTTGTCGGAATTTTGAACGTGCACTCTCTTGCACCTTTCGAGTCCTTAGTTACAACCTAAGAAACCATACCCCTCCATGCGCAGATAGAAAGGGGGCGGTGGAGATTTTTTTCCCCCATTAGGCTTGATATAGCCTGCATTTTTCAAATGTTTCAATGTCTTTAAGACTCACAATATAAGAGAATATCCATGTCAGTTCGGCCACGGTGCAGTGAATGAATAGAGATCGTAAAAAAAACTTTATTTTGACAGATGTGCCCGAAGTGACTACTTTACAACCTCGTTGATGACCAACAATTAGAAAGACATATACTTTTAATTCAGCCTTGGGGGGAATCTTTCCTGCTGTCAGCTTCCAGACGCTACTCTTTGTAACAAAGCGCGTAGTGTGTACTGAATGCATGTGGATGATGATACACTTCCTAGGGGATAACTACATTGGCACGACACCAGTTTCCTCCATCCACAACATTTCTCGCGATCGACTCCAACTGAGCCGGCGATCGACTGGGTAGGGCACCCCTGCACTAGAGAGTGTGTTTCTAATGGTTTGTGTTGTTACTGGACATTGTGATTGTTGGTGCCGGTTTAGGCACACACACACACACACACACACACACACACACACACACACACACACACACACACACACACACACACACACACATCACACACACACACACACAAGCACACAACGCACACACACACACACACACACCACACACACACCACACACACACACATACACACAGACACACACACACAACACACCCACAACACACACACCACACACACACACCCACACACACACACCACCACACACAACACACACACCACATGCCAAACTACAAGGAATGTCTGGGGCCTGCTCCTCCTCCACATTCAGCTTGTTATCCCCTGTGGCTTCCAACCACAGGTGATAACAGTACAGAATGGATGTTGAGTGTTTGGAAAAGCATGGCAGTGGAAGTCTCATAGTCTTTATATTGACATTCCAGCAGCCACCAGATTTCTACACCTTACTACGCTAAGAGAGGGCATGTCTTAGCGTAGAACAGAGAGTATGGTACATAGGAGCGTATGGTACATGAGAGCATAAGGTAAATAAGAGAGTATGGTACACAACACAAGAGTGTATTGCACATAAGGGAGTATGGTATATTACAGAGTATGGTACATGAGACAGTATGGCACATAGGAGAGTATGGTACATAAGACAGTATGGCACAAAGCAGTATGGTAGATTGGTACATTGGAGAGGATGGTACATAATATAGTATAGTACATAGGAGAGTAAGGTACCTTAGAGTATGGTACAAAAAAGTACTGTACATAAGAAGGTATGGAAACCTGAAATTCAGCAAATGCGTAAATGGCGGCTCTTGGGTTTTTCCTTTGATTGCTATTCTGGAGTCTTAGATGTCCCCTCTTCCTCCTGCTTTGTGAAAGCACCTGGGGTTCTTTGAATTCTCCAAACTATTATCATTACTGGAGAGCGTGATCATGGCAATCGCATGTGCAGTGCTCAACATCTCCATGTGATTATCTTTAACCGGCGTTCCTCTGTCTCGCCTCAATCAGCTGCGTGGCTAATTCTCTCCTTCCTCCGCCTGATGGCGGGGGAAGTGGATCCTGATTGAGGAGGTGATGGTGGTGGAACACATCTTCCGGTTCACTGCTGACGACGTGAGGTAACTTACCCTGAAAGTTTCACGCAAGTTTAATACGCATGAGGGCCTATGACACTACGGCAACCTTGTTGACGGAAACCGTGAAACGGTGGTGGGCTCAAAGGCGCTTTAGCAAAATCCCAGGAAACTTTAATGGAGATGGTGAAGCTTTGTGTTTAAAGAGAAACTTTCACGTCCTCCGTTGATGTGCTAGTGTGTTGTTAGATTACAAAAAAACAGCTGTTGCAGTAGAATAAATAAAGAAACAAGTTGTTCTTCACGAGGGACCTCACATCTACCTCGGAGAAACACTGTTTGAATAGTTTGCTGTGTGTGTGTGTGTGTGTGTGTGTGTGTGTGTGTGTGTGTGTGTGTGTGTGTGTGTGTGTGTGTGTGTGTGTGTGTGTGTGTGTGTGTGTGTGTGTGTGTGTGTGTGTGTGTGTGTGTGTGTGTGTGTGTGAGCGTCGGTCAGCCTGGGAGCATTTGGGTGCTTGTTAGGGGATGTCTGGCAGGCAGGCAGGTAGATAGAGAGTGACAAATAGGATTCAAGACACTGAGAAATAAGACCCCCCCCCCACCCACACACACACACACACACGCACACGCACACACGCACACACACTCACACTCACAAATGCACACGCACACACACACACATTCCGTCTTTTTTTTTGCCATCTTGTTTCAAAGCTTTGGCAATATGGCTACTTAACATTCAGGCCAACAAAGAACTTTGAATTTGAGAGAACATACAAGGGACCAAGAGAACAGAGACAGAGACAAAGGTAGGAGATAGGATAGGAGAGAGAGACGAAGGGATGACGTCTGCCTTTTCATGGACAACATTTGCAACCATTCTTATGTAAATATGCAGGTCCTTGGCTCAGGCGTATGCATGTAACACATTCACACAGACACAACATCCTGGATGCTGATTAAAGTGTGAGAGAGAGAGAGGGGGGGAGTGAGAGAGAGAGAGTGAGAGAGAGAGAGAGAGAGAGAGAGAGAGAGAGAGAGAGGAGAGAGAGAGAGAGAGAGGAGAGAGAGAGAGAGAGAGAGAGAGAGAGAGAGAGAGAGAGAGAGAGAGAGAGAGAGGGGGGGGGGGAGTGAGACAGAGAGAGCGAGTGTGTGTATGTGTGTGTGTGTGTGTGTGTGCGTGTGTGTGTGTGTGTGTGTGTGTGTGTGTGTGTGTGTGTGTGTGTGTGTGTGGTGTGTGTGGTGTGTGTGTGTGTGTGTTGTGTGTGTGTGTGGTGTGTTGTGTGTGTGTGTGTGTGTGTGTGTGTGTGGTTCGTTCAGGCCTAGTTTGTTTATATTTGTATTTCCAGACTTCTGTTGTTTCAGATTGATGGTTCCTCTGATGATTGATATAATAAATACTATGACTATGTTTTTTTGGTTTATGATGAGGATATGACTGAATGAATGAACAATGAACATATGACAGTGTTCTTGTTTATGCTACAGCCACATTATGTGATAGGATGCAGTCTTATCCGGGTCCAGCAGTCCTAATATGTTATTGCAGAACTTTTTTGGGGGATACAGCGCAGAGCCATGGCCAGATATCAACATCTGCAAGGGGCGGAGTTACGCCTGGAGATATTATACCAAACTGAAACTAATTTGCACTCGTGGATGAAGCTTTCAAAAGGGGTTTTAAGTGTAGTTCTACAATGGCCAGTCTACATCGTGTGTATTTGAAACCATTTCAGGGACATTTTCTGAGCGTCTCAGTGTCAAAACAGGATATTTTAGCTTGTCTTTCCTATGCTATATATTTAATAGTGATGGCTGAGATTTTGTTTGCTGTAAGTGAGGTACATACTTACAGATCCCCGCCACAATCAACATGATAGGTTGAAACAAATGTGAAGTGAGAGTTAAAACCCTGTTTACTCAGGTTTGATCTTGTTTTGGATTATTAATTGAAAGTCTGATATCTGGGACTACATTCAAGGCAATCTCTTCCATCACTGCATCTTCAGCTACATCTTCTAATACTGCCTGCCTGTCTGCCTGTGTCTCTGTTTGCCTTTCGATCTGACTCTCATGGACTTCCACACAATGGTGTCGTAAAAGGGAGTTTGGTTTAAAATTGGTGCATATGTGTGCATATATTATGTGCATATTAAAGATAACATTTGTATTATACAAATGTTAAAAAAAAACATTTTGGCTGTCTAATAAATGTAGTGTGGGAGAACATGACTTTACAATAACTCGCAAACTGGAGAAATATGTCAATTTGGTTCGTAATCCAGACAAATCAAATAAGTTTTAAAAGGCGCCCTATGTGAGACCCAGTATATATAAATACCACAAATGGAACTGTCAAAAGTACTTATGAATCGCTACCGTTATGCACTTAGTGTGTGTGTGTGTGTGAGAAAGGGAAATTGCATTTAAACTATATTGAGGGAATTAAATTTTGCCGTCTGACTCTCTATTTATGTATTTTTTTTTGCCGTGTGCATGTGTGTGTGTGTGTGTGTGTGTGTGTGTGTGTGTGTGTGTGTGTGTGTGTGTGTGTGTGTGTGTGTGTGTGTGTGTGTGTGTGTGTGTGTGTGTGTGTGTGTGTGTGTGTGTGTGTGTGTGTGCGTGTGTGTGTGTGTGTGTGTGTGTGTATGTGTTGTGTGTGTGTTGTATGTCTGCCCCTGAATGAAAGAGCACATCCTATTAACAGTACAGGATTCCTTTCTGTATGGAGCTTAGCTGAACAGTTAGCATCCCTCTCTCCATCCCCCTGCTCCCTCTCTCATTCTCTTTATTTTCATGTATCACTCTCACTCTCTCTCTGTCTCTCTGTCCGTCTCTTTCCCAACTATCTGTTATTGGTCTGCAATAATACTCTCTCCTTCCCTCTCTGTATTTCTTTCTACCCTATCTTACCAAATTGGTATCTCTCTCTCTCTCTCTCTCTCTCTCTCTCTCTCTCTCTCTCTCTCTCTCTCTCTCTCTCTCTCTCTCTCTCTCTCTTCTCTCTCTCTCTCTCTCTCTCTCTCTCTCTCTCTCTCTCTCTCTCTCTCTCTCTCTCTCTCTCTCTTCTTTACTCTATATGTATTTCCACTCCCTCTCCCATCACTGTCTCCCTGTCTCCTTCTCTTTCCCTAGCTCTCTCTCTCTCCCTCTCTGGCTCCTTCTCTCTCTCCTTCCCTCTCTCAATCTCTCCTCCATCCTCCTCCTCTCCTACTCATTCACTTCCTCCGACTTTTTCCTTTTCCCTTGCTCTGTAATTTAATGTTCTGCACCATTAAAGCTAAGCTGCTGGTCGACCTAGGGGCTTGCCGGGGCTGATTTGCAGCCAGCTCCGTTGTGCTGTGCTGAGCTGGTGGAGACGTGGAGGGGCGGTGGGTGGCAGAGGGTGGAGAGGGGTAGCCGGTGAGGGTGGGGGGGGGATTCTTGGCGTTCCCTAAATCAAGCGGCGTGCCAGCCGGTGCGTCGGCGACCCACCGGGGACCCGCTGACGGATGGCGGGCGATGACGGAGCAGGTGGAGGAGCTGGAGGAGAGGGTTCCCGAGTTGGTCTGGGACACATACACGTACAGGCTCACAGGCATATGCATATCTGCACACGCATACATTCAACCACGCGTATATGCCCACACAAGCATGCATAAACACACATTAGCATTAACGCAGACGCATGCTACATTTAGTGATGTAGCGTTTGGCTCTAAACACGAAAGCACAACATCTTTCTCTCACACACACACACACACGCAGACACGCGTGCAAGCACGCACACGGACACCCCCACCGGCTAGGGTCTTTGACTCCCAGGCATAATGCACTAAGTTACTTTCCTAAGGCCTTCCTGTCTCCACAGTTTGACCTGCAAGACCCCCTGAGCAAGAAAACACTAACCCCGGCTCCTCTAGGACCTGGATTGGATGTCATTGTACATCTTTTTGGATGATGGCATCTGCTAAATGACTGCATCATAAATCGTAAATAGCTTAGTTTGCCGCAGGCTATATGACTCGAAACTTTCTAGGAACATTGTCTCTGTGGAAGGGGGAGTGTTTTGCAGTATAACTGGCATGGCTGTTCATTTATTGCTTGTGATTGAGCGCTCTTTAGAAGGATGTTATAAGATACATGTTTATACACCAATGAACAATATACTGTTCACCAAATGTATTTATGACTTGAATGCACACACAAACACAGACACACAGACGCACAGACAGACACACACACACACACACGCACGCACGCACGCACGCACGCACGCACGCACGCACACACGCACGCACGCACGCACGCACGCACGCACGCACGCACGCACGCACGCACGCACGCACACACACACACACACACACACACTTACACACACTCACACACATTTATTTTAAGTCATGTAGCTAGCATGCATTACCATAAATAATTTTGCACACATACATTACGAACCCCAAGGGGGCTTCCAGCTCTCTGCAGCAGAAAGATTGTGTAGGATGTAAATGGATCTATGTCCATGTACAATAAACTGTAATGACTTACGGGCCACCCACCCGTTCCCATTATAGAATGTCCCAGAACACCAACCCAGGTTCTGGGGGGGAAGGTCACAAAGACCGGGTACTAGCTGGTTGGTGCGCAACAACACACCATGGGTTATAAATGACCCACCAGCCCCTGCAACCAGCTGGTTCAGAGGGTCTCAGCGGGGGGGGCCCGGGCGAGGGGGGAGGCCATGAGGGGGAGGTGAGTAATGAAAGGAACATGGTAATGGCAGCACTGTGAGCTGTAGGTAGCGGCAGTGGTCAAATGAATTGCGAAATCACTCTTGTGTCATTACTGGCAGCAGTGGAAGACCCTGCTACTTCGGGAAAGTACTGGAGTCATGTGAAAGAATGCTGAGTCAATGGTCGTCCAATGTTGGGGAAGGGGAGAACAGCGGCCAGCTTAGTCCAGGGGGTAGGGAGGGCACGCTCATTCCCCTCGTCAATATGCCTCACTCAATGAGGTCTCTCTCAAATGCTCTTGCATTCTGTTTGGTATTCAAGACATCGAACCACAACAGCTCTATGCCTCCCCGCCCACGGTCCCGCCACGAGCAATAATTTACATGCTTTCACTGGGCAGGTGCCTGTTATATAAACAACCAGCACCTCGGCGCGCCACTCTACCGCATTTCAGACCTCCCGGACACGCTCCGACATAAAGCAGCAGAGCACCTGTTAATTAGAGGGAAACGATTTGGAGCAGGGGATGTGGACATGGGTCACTGAGTGGTTGACGGGCCCAAAAAGTGAACACAAAAGAACACGCACACGCACCCACACACGCACCCATGCACGCATGCAACTGACACACTCACCACACACACACACACACACACACACACACACACACACACACACACACACACACACACACACACACACACACACACACACACACACACACACACACACACACACACACACACACACACACACACACACACACACACACACCAACACTGACACACCCACACACACATACAAATAAATAGAGTCATGTTTTGCTGTCCCCTGATGTGACATCTCATGGTTGACCTGCCTGTACTCCGCAAATAGAGCTGCGGCTTTGTTTTGTTTGCTGCTCCACAGAAAACCCTCCCCCTACGCAAAACCCGTCATGAATGCTAATCCTTAAATTAATTTCCGTCGCGGCTACCGGTATTATTCTCCTCCCGTACAAAGACCCCTTGTGGAGCCGCCGTAAATGTGATGCTATCGCACTGCTAGGTGGTCTTTAAAGGCCTTCACGTCCTCCTCCTCCACAAAGACCGGCTCACCTTGCTCTGGCTTACCTCCCGGGCCGCCTCCTCCTTCAGTGGGGGCTCCAGCACGCCGGCTCCGTGGAGATAGGGGACAACAGCCCTCGACCCGCTCCCTACTAATCCTGTCGAGGAACAGAGGAGAAGGGAGAAGGATTGTTAGTGAGTGTGTGTGTGTGTGTGTGTGTGTGTGTGTGTGTGTGTGTGTGTGTGTGTGTGTGTGTGTGTGTGTGTGTGTGTGTGTGTGTGTGTGTGTGTGTGTGTGTGTGTGTGTGTGTGTGTGTGTGTGTGCTGTGATCTTGTAGCTCCTTGCTGCAGAATACCTTGTTGGGTGTTGCTGTGCTCAGCTGGAAGTGCTTCACACACAGACACACACACGGAAACACACGCACACGCACACAGACACACACACACACACACACACACACACACACACACACACACACACACACACACACACACACACACACACACACACACACACACACACACACACACACACACACACACACACACACACACCACACACCACATACACAACACACACACACACACACACACACACACACACACACACACACACACACACACACACACAAACATACACAAACTTTGAAGCAAAGTTAGAGGGATGGGATGTGTGTAGATCGGTTGCTGCCGTGTGGCGCCCGGGATAAAGAGCAGTGATTGGCGGTAAGTCCCCATAACAGCATCTTCCACTGCCTCCTTCAAGGCCCCCCCCCCCCCCCCCCCTCCAAAAACCATCCCAAACATGCCGGAGCTGGGTCTCCGCAGCCATTGAGGACTCCCGATAAACAACCAGGTCCACTTCTATTTCCTGCTCTGCTGGAAGCAGACCACCAATCACACGGAGCGTTTGGACATGGTCACACTTCAAGGTTTTATTCTTGTTTTTTTTTCTTCTTGTGCTGCATCAACTGTACCATATATATATATATAATTACTATATATATATATATATATATATTATATATATATATATATATATATATATAATGTACATGAAAGTGAATCTAAATCATTGGATGTTGACACTTTCATCAAGAGAAAATGTGATGGTGTTTTGACATATATATCAGTTGGTGGGCCCTCATATGAACTGGCCAAAATGAGGTACTACATAAACTGCTACTTAAGCAGCAGCTAAATCAAAGCTGATAAGGAGAAGGAAGAGAAGGAGTAGGGGGCAGGCTAAAGATGAACAGGGTGGAGAGAGGAATCATGTTAAAGCGGCGATAATGTGTTTAAGGCATGTTTTGTTGTGTGTGTGTGTGTGTGTTTGTGTGTGCATTTTATAGGGGACAACATTAAAAATAATCCCAACTAGGATTATCCACGAGAGAGAGAGAGAGAGAGAGAGAGAGAGAGAGAGAGAGAGAGAGAGAGAGAGAGAGAGAGAGAGAGAGAGAGAGGAGAGAGAGAGAGAGAGAGAGAGAGAGAGAGAGAGAGAGAGAGAGAGAGAGAGAGAGAGAGAGAGAGAGAGAGAGAGAGAGAGAGAGAACGGAGTATGAGCAGGAAGCAACAGGGACATCTCCAGCCATCCAGACAGAGGAAGGGGAGAAGGGAGAGCGCCATGGAGAGGAGGAGCAGGTTGTGATACTGATTAAGAGAATGATTGAAGGAATGACCTTGATAGGACATGCAAGGGGAGGGCGAGAGAGGAACAAACTCAGTAAAGATCAAAACAGAATAAAACAGAGCCTGGGCGAGATGTTTATGATGCAGCGTTTCGCAACTAGGGGTTACGTAAAAAAATTAAATAATCAAAGAGATGGGCGATATTCAAAGATGGAATAATATAACTGAGAAGAAGAGGGATTTAACTGACAAGGAAGGGAGCAGTGAATAAACAAGATAGTGGGCGACGAGTGATGTAACCTAGTCAAAGAAAATACCGGTTATTTAGAATATGTATCTTTTTGTCCTACATCAATCTCGAAAAACCCTATGCAATAGATGTTTTAAAGCTGTAAGAAAGAGACACATCAATACTTGAACAATAAAGTAGACAAGCTGATGGGCATCGAGCTTGATCCGAAAGACAAGCAAAATACACATTTTTTCCTTTGAACAATATTCTTCTTTTAAAACGACTCTCGGGACATAACACGGCTAGCTATGAGCGCTATTCTAAAGAAGCACAGTTTGCTAGAGATCGATAGCTTAGATTACGACTAAATTGTAGCGCGTCTCTCTGGCTCACTCCTGGGTTTTGTCATCTGAAGAACCACGACATTCTATTGTATAGTCCCCGGTGGTTTCTGAGAGCTTTGTCGTGTCCCCTGTCATACATGTCTGGCTACGTGGAGATAAGCCGTTTTTTGTGTCTGGAAGAAATCTTTACTTCTTTTTGGATTGCCTTCCCGTCAGCCTCGCACACTCCTTTTTACCTTTTCATAACTTTGCCCGCCTGAATATATTCTGCTGTTGCTTTTAACGACCAAACAACAACAAGAGCACCTGAGCATTCGTATAGCTGCAATCATTAGTTGCCATCCATATCTCCTGCCACCTCAAAGGGCTTTCCAGCAATATAATTCCTTCTTTAGTCGATTGTTATGTAACTGTTGGTCTGTCTACAATAGCATACAAGTTTACTGACGGTAATCTTTGCTGCCTGTCTTTGAAACTCTAGGCAAAGTGATTGAGAGATAGTTGCTGCAGCAATTGTTTCCTTTGTTGCGTGTAATTGGACATAAAGACGATTGTTTCGTCTCACTGCTTCCAAAGAGAGGAGTGGTGGTGGCAGTGATGGTGTAGTTGTAACGGTAGAGGTGGTGGTGCTGTAGTGGTGGTGATGGTGGAGGGGATGGTAGGAGCAATGGAAGGTGGTGTTGTGTGATGGTGTATAGGATGATGGTGGTGGAGGTGGAGTTGTGTGGGGTGTATGTGGTGGTGAAGGTAGGCTAGGGAACAACACGGGGACAGGGGAATACAGTGGACCGTCTGGGGGATAACCCTGCTCACACCGGGGGGGGGGGGATCAAAGTCAGCGAACAGATGAGAAGCCAAAGATATATGGCCTGTGATCGCCCAAGGAGGGAGCGATAGGATAGAGAGAGAGAGAGAGAGAGTGAGAGGATGAGTGGTGTGAGAAGATGAAGGAGGACGTGGTGTAGAGGAGCCCTCCAGCAGAGTGAAGGCTGACGGCTCAGAGCGACGTGATGGACGGATGAAAGATGTGCTGTGGACGAGGAGTAGATCAGGCTGACCGCATCAAAGGAGGGAGAGAGAGAGAGAGAGAGAGAGAGAGAGAGAGAGAGAGAGAGAGAGAGAGAGAGAGAGAGAGAGAGAGAGAGAGAGAGAGAGAGAGAAGAGAGAGAGAGAGAGAGAGAGAGAGAGAGAGAGAGAGAGAGAGAGAGAGAGAGAGAGAGTGAGTAGATGTAGTATGTTGACTCACCAATAACTGACAGCTCCAGCCCTGGTCTGAGAACTCCAGCTGGGCGGAGAAAAGTGGGGGTTGGTGGTTGAGGATGAAAAGAGGTTGATGGGATAAAAAAGCAAGAGTGTGTGCATGTGTGAGAGCTCCAACACTTTGCAGCTGTGAGCGAAGCAGACAAAACGTGCATCAGTTGGCTTGGCTGTCATTTTGCAGTTCTATGTGTGTGTGTGTGTGTGTGTGTGTGTGTGTGTGTGTGTGTGTGTGTGTGTGTGTGTGTGTGTGTGTGTGTGTGTGTGTGTGTGTGTGTGTGTGTGTGTGTGTGTGTGTGTGTGTGTGTGTGTGTGTGTGTGTGTGTGTGTGTGTGTGTGTGTGTGTCTGTGCGTGTGAGTTATTGTGTGTGTGTGTGTGTGTGTGTGTGTGTGTGTGTGTGTGTGTGTGTGTGTGTGTGTGTGTGTGTGTGTGTGTGTGTGTGTGTGTGTGTGTGTGTGTGTGTGTGTGTGTGTGTGTGTGTGTGTGTGTGTGTGTGTGTGTGTGTGTGTGTGTGTCTATTTGGACATTTGCGTGATTTGCAGAGCGAGTCTAATCTGTTTACGCAGTCGGAGCGCGTCTGCTTCCAAAACCCACAGATAAATATTTATAAAGTCAGCTGTTCTTGACACACCGTATTAAGAGCACAGTACAGGCAACCCGTCCGCTGTTGTCTTGTGATCTCAGCCAACACGGGGCAGAAGCGCTGGCTGGCACCATATCCAACATATCCACCATCCATCCAGATA
>OLKM01001033.1:147381-160746 GCA_900291075.1 Melanogrammus aeglefinus | reverse complement strand
GAGAAGAGAGGAGGAGAGAGAGAGAGGGAGAGAGAGGGAGGGAGAGAGAGAGAGAGAGAGAGAAGAGAGAGAGAGGAGAGAGAGAGAGAGAGAGAGAGAGAGAGAGAGAGAGAGAGAGAGAGAGAGAGAGACTACTGTGTGTGTGTGTGTGTGTGTGTGTGTCTGTGTGTGTGTGCATGTGGTCATGTGTGTGTGTGTGTGTGTGTGTGTGTGTGTGTGTGTGTGTGTGTGTGTGTGTGTGTGTGTGTGTGTGATGTGGTGTGTGTGTGTGTGTGTGTGTGTGTGTGTGTGTGTGTGCATGCCTGTGTGTGTACACAGTATCATTATGTATGGAAGACAGGCAGCAGAAAGTGGTGGAGTAAGCTTTGAGCTCAGCTTAATGCATGAGAGAGCGGACCAGGGTCTGCAATATAAAGTAAGGGCGGGGAACAGAGGTAGAGGGAGACAGAGGAACTCAAGATGAATTGGGCTACAGAGATGCTATCGACATAGAGAGATGATACAGAGATCTAGTGGGCTGATGAGAAACGGAGCGGGTACTAGAGAAGGAGGGATTTAGAGATTGAGATAAAGAGCGATAGAGAGGCTAAAGATGGAGAGAGAACTAAAGGGACGGAGAGAGAGATATAGAGAGGTAGAGGGAAGCTGCAAAGAGGGCGTTGCTTATTTTTATTTAACAAAGATTCCAAATTGAACAGTGACAGCACATGATATAACTATAATGAATGATAGGGGTATCTGTGTATAAACTATTGTACAGCACCAGTACAGAATATATAGCTTTTATATACAACTATATGATATCACCTATAGAGAACTTTGTATTAAGTATGTTGCTGTATTCACCAGGTCTCTCTCTCTCTCTCTCTCTCTCTCTCTCTCTCTCTCTCTCTCTCTCTCTCTCTCTCTCTCTCTCTCTCTCTCTCTCTCTCTCTCTCTCTCTCTCTCTCTCTCTCTCTCTCTCTCTCTCTCTCTCTCTCTCTCTCGCTCTCTCTCTCTCTCTCTCTCTCTCTCTCTCTCTCTCTCTCTCTCCTCTCTCTCTCTCTCTCTCTCTCTCTCTCTCTCTCTCTCTCTCTCTCTCTCTCTCTCTCTCTCTCTCTCTCCTCCTCTCTCTCTCTCTCTCTCTCTCTCTCTCTCTCTCTCTCTCTCTCTCTCTCTCTCTCTCTCTCTCTCTCTCTCTCTCTCTCTCTCTCTCTCTCTCTCTCTCTCTCTCTCTGTACAGGATACATAACTATAACTATGATATAACTCCCGCAGAGACCTGTGCACTAGTACATGATAGTTAAGTATTATTCACAATAGCATGGATGATATAGCTACAGCTGGTATGAAGGTCTGTGCCTTCAGCATGGTGCAGTATGGATAGGATTGTAAAATGATTTAGAAAGGGCTCTGTGTATTTAACCGTGTTTTACAGTGTGCGTCCACCGTGCCTCCCATTGACTCCCCTCAGTGCCATGACTCCTGGGGTTAATTCCATGTATGTTGCTGCTGATCAAAAGAGGGACCAGTGGAAATGCAGTTCTGACAGGGGGTCACCATTTCAATTTCCTTCCTTTAACGGATGGGGTCAGCGTGACAGGGATCAGCTCTTCCAACACACATCAAACACACCCCTGTGGTGCATGCTACCTTTCATCACCAGGGCTGTGTGTAGGTTGTGTTGGTGGGTCTGTGTGTGTGTGTGTGTGTGTGTGTGTGTGTGTGTGTGTGTGTGTGTGTGTGTGTGTGTGTGTGTGTGTGTGTGTGTGTGTGTGTGTGTGTGTGTGTGTGTGTGTGTGTGTGTGTGTGTGTGTGTGTGTGTGTGTGTGTGTGTGTGTGTGTGTGTGTGTGTGTGTGTGTGTGTGTGTGTGTGTGTGTGTGTGTGTGTGTGTGTGTGTGTGTGTGGGTGTGTGTGTCCGTATGTTGGTTTGTGTCGAAATTGCTTGAAAGTACACTCACAGGTACTCACAGGTGAATGTGCGTGTGCATTTTTATGTCAGGTTTATTTGTTGTGTCTTTCATCACTGTAACGTCTCGCCAAGATTCATAGGGAGACATTATGGTCACCGGTTGATGGAACACCTGCCACACACACACACACACGTACACTTAGCTGTTAAATGGGAATATTCAGAAACAGATGAAAGGGTATGGTCCCCTCTGGCAACTGAAGCCCGATGTTCCATGGTTCCATCATCTAGGATGGCTGGACAGTGATGGATGTAGAGGAGGATAATGCAATAAGAGACACAATCAGGTGACAAAGTACTGTAATCTTTAGAAGTACGGGGCAGAAGAGTCCAGATAAATCGGTTGTTTAACACACACACACACACACACACACACACACACACACACACACACACACACACACACACACACACACACACACACACACACACACACACACACACACACACACACACACACACACACACACACACACACACACACACACACACACACACACACACACATACACACACACACACACACACACACACACACACACACACACACACACACACACAACACACACACACACACACACACACACACACACACACACACACACACACACACACACACACACACAGACGCACACACACCCACACACAGACCCAGATGCACGCACACGTATACACACACACACGGGCAGACTAATAAAAAAAACATAGTAACTGAAAATATGGCATGATTTGATTATACCACACGTCAATGTTCCAATTTATGTGTTCAATCTTTATTTCTTAATCAATTGGACATTGGCCTAACAACAGGAGTTCCTATCTATCGACCATGACGTAACTGAGAGACCGGTAGTGGTAGCCAGCAGCCATTCTGCTACACCGTCCTCCCCCTCCAGTCGTCTACACATGTGGGAGCGGCGAACATGGCTGCCTCGAGGCGCATGCTAGCAGATGCACAACGCGTCGCTTTGGAAGCCCCAGTCGACCCTCCACATGCCCAGGGTGTCCTCCTGGAAAGAGGGATAATAAATATAAACACTCTGCAAAACCGCCCAAACTAACAAACTTCCCATCAACCGCCGCGGCGTGCTAGCTCGTTAAGAATGCGGCGCCGCTGGCTCGGCTTTATGGTAATCGCTTTACTTTTGTTTTTTCCCGGTGAGGGACGCCGGGGCTGGCAGCGGCGCCGCTGGGATGAAGGATGTGTGTGCTAAGTCACGCGACAACCGCCACAAACATTATCACCCTGAGCCTGCTCGCTGCTGCTGCCCGCTAATTTAGGAAATATGGTTTTGTTCAAGGTACGGAGGGCAGTTTGGAGAAACAAGCCAGACTGAGCTACAGATTGAAATTATCCAACCCCTCCCTTCGGGCCTCCCTTCAAAGCCACAGCCCCAAAAACACTGGATTAGTTTGCTAGTTTTAGTCATTGGTGCACGAGCAGAGTTTGCGGAGATAGCCGGGTAGGCAGACAGACAGGTGTGCCTTGATCTGCTTTACCACTGACAAACAACGATTTCAGATTTGTTATGTTTTTTCGACAGCGCATTTGATTTATTGATTGCTGTCAGGATGTATAAAGAAAATCAATTAATACGACCTAAAATGCTTGGACAGCAGAATCCATGCTTGATTATTTACTATCCAGAGAGGGTTCAATGATTAGTATTGTTTCAAAGATCAGACACTGAACATGTTGAACTTCATATTGTATCCCCAATCTGCATTTACATGATTAGCATACTTCCCTCTACCTGTTTAAAGAGGAGGTTTCACTGAAGATGTTTGCGCAGTAAATCTTAACATACTGTACATAAGTGAATGAAAACATGATAAATGCAAGCACTTTGTCTTTATTGCGTTCCCTTTTAATATGTTTTGAACAATCTCATGAGAGAAACACACAGACAAACCCAGTACGGCCCAGTCTGTTCCTATCAATGTGTCATTGTGTCTCTTATCTCCTGTTGGTATTTACAAGCCCATGATTATATGATGAACCAATCAAGTGTCCCCTTCAGTGTCTAGCCTCCTTAACGAGCTTCTCTCAAATCCTAATCAGCATAATTAAAGTCTTGTTAGCAAAACTCTGCCCCTTTCGATGACAGTGGATTATTCGATGAGCTAAAGTAAAAAACAACACACACAGACACACAAACACACACGCACACACACACACACACACACACACACACACACACACACACACACACACACACACACACACACACACACACACACACACACACACACACACACACACACACACACACATAAACTCATATACAGACACACACACATACACACACAAACATTCACAGATACACACACACACACACACACACACACACACACACACACACACACACACACACACACACACACACACACACACACACACACACACACACACACACACACACACACACACACACACACACACACACACACACATAAGGGGGGCAGGATGCAAGTTGCAAACAACTCCTCTTCCTCCCCCTCCACTACAAATATAAGAGGGAGAGGAGGAAGCTTAAAAAGAGGTGAGAAGTTAAGCCAGGTGTGTGTTCTGCACACACACACGCCCCTGCATGTATTTTCCTGAAATACCCTTGTTTGTTTGCCCATGGGTGTGCGTGATATGCTGACTAGTACGCGTCATCACCGGGAACACACATACACACAGGAATAAGTTTGTGTGAACAAACGCAAACACAGACACACACACAAACACACACACACACGCACACACACACACAAACACACACACAGAGACACACGCACACACACACACACACACACACACACTAAACAACTAGTGTTCACTATGACCTTCCTCTCGCTCTGTCAGCTTGTTGTGTTCATCGGAGGCGGCGATAAAGCAGGACTGTTTGCTAGGTCCTCTAGCTCTCTCTCTCTCTCTGTCACTATTTCTCATTCCAAGCCTATTAATTTTACTCTTGTGTACTTGTACAATAAAATAAATAAACGTATATCTGATTCTGATTCATTCACTCTCTCTCTCTCTCTCTCTCTCTCTCTCTCTCTCTCTCTCTCTCTCTCTCTCTCTCTCTCTCTCTCTCTCTCTCTCTCTCTCTCTCTCTCTGTCTGCTCTCTCCTCTCTCTCTCTCTCTCTCTCTCTCTCTCTTCTCTCTCTCTCTCTATCTCGTCTCAATCTACTCTCTCTCTCTCTCTCTCTCTCTCTCGCCTCTCTCTTCTCTCTCTCTCTCTCTCTCTCTCTCTCTCTCTCTCTCTCTCTCTCTCTCTCTCTCTTCTCTCTCTCTCTCTCTCTCTCTCTCTCTCTCTCTCTCTCTCTCTCTCTCTCTCTCTCCCTCCTCCTTCTCGACTTCTCGTGACTCTCTCTCTCTCTCTCTCTCTCTCTCTCTCTCTCTCTCTCTCTCTCTCTCTCTCTCTCTCTCTCTCTCTCTCTCTCTCTCCTCTCTCTCTCTCTCTCTCTCTCTCTCTCTCTCTCCTCTCTCTCTCCCTCTCTCTCTCTCTCTCTCTCTCTCTCTCTCTCTCTCTCTCTCTCTCTCTCTCTCTCTCTCTCTCTCTCTCTCTCTCTCTTTCTAAATTCCATACTTTGACCAATCAGACAACAACGGCATAAAATACATCCGTTTGTATGAATGTTTAGTGTGTGAGTTTGTTTTACATAGGCATTACATTGCAACAAGCAGAACACCTTTTAGCACTTCACTGCTTTTAACCCGAAAATATTTTACCATACCAAAATCACGTTAATGGCGATTCTACTTCTAATTATTTCTACACAGACACTCTCACACACACACATACACACGACACACACACACACACCACACACCACACACACACGCGCCCACACACACACACACACACACACACACACACACACACACACACACACACACACACACACACACACACACACACGCGCGCGCGCGTGCGCACATACACACAAGCACTGACACACACACAAAAGCACACAGGCTTGCTGACGCGTTGCATTGCTTGACATGTCCTTTCGGGCTAATGTAGCATGGATCACGCACATACACACCTGAATACACTTGAATGTGTGAAATAGCCCGCATGCACACACTCCTTATGTGTGGCACATGTGCATTTACATTTAGCTGACACTTCCAAACAGAGCTGATAGGCGAGCTAAGTGGCTGTAAGTCTGCCCAGTCCCTGGCTAGTCCCAGAGGGACAGAGTAGCAGCTAGGGAAGAGATTACCACATCACGTCCATAGGTCCAAACAATGTAGACGAACAAGGATCCTAACACAGCTCCCTATGCTTGAAGGGCTTTCTTTTTGTGTGCCTCTGTGTGTGTAAGAAAGATAAATAGAGATAGAGAGAGAGAGATGAATATAGAAAGGGTATAGTGAGCGCCGCGCGGCTCTGAGAGAGAAATAGAGATAGAGATAGAGAGAGAGAGATGAACTTAGAAAGGGTATAGTGAGCGCCGCGCGGCTCTGAGAGAGAAATAGAGATAGAGATAGAGAGAGAGAGATCAACTTAGAAAGGGTATAGTGAGCTCCCGGCGGCTCTTTTTTGCTGTTCAGCTGCAGGGCTTTGGGTTCGATACCCGATTTGCCTTCAGTATTCCTGGAGAGAAAATCCCTTAACTCCTTCCTGCTCCGTAATGATGTTTGAATGATGTATCTCAAAAAATCCCAAATGGTTTTGATAAAACAACTCTTCAAATGTGATCATTAATGTTATTTTGGATGCATGGCTTGGGTTTCTGTCCATGATGCCATTCCAGCATATGGGGCAATGGTTTGAAATCAGGCCGACTGTGTTTGCATTGCTGTGTGTGTGTGTGTGTGTGTGTGTGTGTGTGTGTGTGTGTGTGTGTGTGTGTGTGTGTGTGTGTGTGTGTGTGTGTGTGTGTGTGTGTGTGTGTGTGTGTGTGTGTGTGTGTGTGTGTGTGTGTGTGTGTGTGTGTGTGTGTGTGTATCTATGCCTGAGGGAGCGATACAAATGCAATGGAATAGATAAAATAGAATAATGTTATTTTCTATTGTTATGAAGGTTTTATGCCTTTGCTTTGGTAATATTGTTACAAATAACTTTCATGCCAATAAAGCATATTTCAATTTGAATGTGCTAATTAGTGAGTGTCGGTGTAAACGAGGCGGTGTTCGGGTGGGAGAGAGAGAACATGTAGGCCTATGCCTATGTGTGTGTGTGTGTGTGTGTGTGTGTGTGTGTGTGTGTGTGTGTGTGTGTGTGTGTGTGTGTGTGTGTGTGTGTGTGTGTGTGTGTGTGTGTGTGTGTGTGTCTGTGTGTGCATTGCGGAATTTGTGTGAAAGGAGGGGCGAGGGAGAGAGAGGAAGTAGTGTGTGTGTGTGTGTGTGTGTGTGTGTGTGTGTGTGCGTGTGTGTGTGTGTGTGTGTGTGTGTGCGTGTGTGTGTGTGTGTGTGTGTGTGTGTGTGTGTGTGTGTGTGTGTGTGTGTGTGTGTGTGTGTGTGTGTGTGCGTGTGTGTGTGTGTGTGAAAGTTGGCACAAGCGTGGATTATACAGAGACGAGCAACTCTGAATCCAGCACAACAGAGCGAGGCGAGCTGATGCAATGCACGGCAACGCTAGCCCCCCGCAGTGCAGCGCAGCGCACCACCACCGCACGCCTCGCCATTACGCCGGACATTGCCACGGCAACACTAAAGCCTCAAAGAAGGCGGACTCGAGCGTGGCACAGTTGAACGCCGTTCAGCCTCAAAAGGCAACTTGTTGGCCAAACTCTCCCGAGATCACACGTAACAAGCGCCACGGAATCGCAACGCCCGCTTCCGCATGAAGTCTAGCGCAGTATCGGCCTTGTTGGGTTCAGCACAGTTACGCCAGCGTTGCGTTCAATGCGGCTATGCGGGCAACACAGCATGAGAAGATTCATCAGATTCGGCGGGTGCGGCGGCGGGATCATAGTCATCTGAGCATGCATCAGTGACTTGATTGGCTACAAGCACAGCGTGCGTGACAGGGCCGCGCTTCGCTGGGTTGGCGCCCTGGCGACTGCCTGGCTGCTGCCCCGGAGGTATAACCAGCCGGCGGAGCCGTGCGGCAGTCAGGCGAGGGGATGACAGGTGTGTGTGTGTGTGTGCGGTGGTGTGTGCAGTGTGTGTGTGTGTGTGTGTGTGAGTGCCGGCGGAGCCGTGCGGCAGTCAGGCGAGGGGATGACAGGTGTGTTGTGTGGTGTGTGTGTGTGTGTGTGTGTGTGTGTGTGTGTGTGTGTGTGTGTGTGTGTGTGTGTGTGTGTGTGTGTGTGGTGTGGTGTGTGTGTGTGGATAAGGAGATGAGGCTGCCTGTCGTCCTGACAACCATCAAAGCGACCCAGCGTGATCTCTTCCTCGGCGATCAGCACAATTTACCGCCCCTTTCCGTCAATCCGCCTGTGAGCTTGGCTCAGATTGGGACTGCTTAATGTATCGCTGGGTCTTTTAATCAATATTTATGCCACGTGCCCCCCCAAAACGAACTTTGGCTCCGCGTTGGAATCAGAAGGACACCGGGTAGAAGCCTGTGCAGGATGCTGACGTGCAGATCTGACGGAATCCAATACTGTTAAGAATGCTTTCATGCAAAGACAGAATAATGGAAGACTTTTTTAGAATAAAAAGAGATTTTAGAACATGTCCATCAGAGCCAGAATAATACAATTGAACCCCAAGGGCACTGAGGTTTTCAACCCAGAAAACCGTGACACTTTACATCCCCCCCGAATAACTTATTGTGCTATGGTTTTTATTGAATCACGTCGATATCCTAGTACGGTTATCGTGAATTTCACTTGACGTATTACTGCGGTAACTGACATGTATAAAACGACAAAATACACAGTGTGGTGCATCGTGGGAAAAAGGCCATTGGCTTGAGTCGTTAAATACCACTAATGAGCTGGCTTTGCTGTGTCTGTCCTCCTTAGACAATCCCTCCTACCACATAACCCAACGGCTCCAGCAGACGTCAGTTAACCCCACGTTTTAGCCGCTTTCCGCTTGTTTGAACCTCAAAAGGAGTGTGTCGAACGTCGTGAGGAATGAGCGATGACAGAATAGAAATGTCACTCCGTGTCTCAACTCTTCCCGGGGGGTCCTGACCCCCCCCCTCCCCCCTCTCCCCCTCGTCGTCGGTGGTGACAGCTTAAGTGGCGGGAACGTGTTCACCGGTATGTCATCAGTTAGCATGACCCGCTCATGCACCCCTGGGCTCTCTGATTGGACCAGGGAGGAGCCTGACATTTAAAGAATCCAGGCACCTAATTGGCTGTAGCCAGCCAATTAGGTACAGGTCAGTCAGCTTCATTATTGCAGAGGTACAAAGGGATCCGTGCCCCAATCAGTAAAGCAAACGCCATTACAACTCACATTATGCAAACGAGCACCGTGGGATGTGTGCTGCTGCCGGGAGCGGTGTGTTGTATACAAATTAATCCTTTCCTTACGGTGCACGGTGAAGGCATGTCTACCTATCTGTAGTGTGGGTTCACGATAAAGAGCCACTAAGAAGCTCTCACTTTGTCCATCTAGCTCTTTCTATACAGCCGCCCCTTGACTCTTTCGGCTCATCCTTATCCTTTCTAATCTTTTTTTTTTTTATAATATACCAAGTTTTTACAAAATGTTCATGGACATAAGTGTGAGGATATTCAATTCATCTTATTTCCTCACATCTTAAGTTAAGCGCCGTTCTCTTACGTCGTCCTTGGAGCTGCTGCACTTCTAGCTACCTGCTCGAGCCGCCATGCTAAATGAATGAGATGTAGATTGAATAGTAATATGAGAGCCAGCGATAATCGACCTGACTTTAATCAAACGGACCAAGACCCAACCGTGGGCGCTAGGGAGGGGGGGCGACAGTAAGGGGGCAGGACCTCGAAATCAATACGACGCGCATCTTCTCTATTGGTATCCGCGTGAGACTGCCGCCGCCACAGCTCTCGCTGCGGGGAGGAGTGATTCCGCGGGTCGACCTTGAGCGTTCCGTTACGTGTGACAGTGGGCGGCCTGGCTCTGCTGGGGCCTCCAGGCTCCCTGCCCGGCGCCCGCTCCCACCCCTTGGCCCACACCCTCCTCCTCATCCCATTGTCACCACTTCATTAAAAGCTCTCTGGGTTCAAAGCATTCCCCGGAGGCCCGCCTGGCCTCCGATCCCCCCGCTCGCCTGGCAAAGCTTCCCCTGAAAAGGCGCGCTGGGCCTGGGCATGCTTCCCAGCTGAAATCCAACCCCCCTAATGGGGTGTGAATACCCTTAATGTGTCTGCACACACACACACACACACGCGCACACGCACACGCACACGCACGCACACACACACACACACACACACACACACACGTACGTACACTGTACGCGAATGTGAATCATCCGAAGATTTTGCCACTTTTTTGCCCCTTGTTTTTTGGTATTTATTAGGGGTAAGACTGTATCTTATTAGCGAACACAACTGACATCTTGTTGAATCCAACTGACACAGCTGAGCTTGATCTGGTTGCTCTATCAGTACAATAGCTCAGGGACTTCGGGGCTAGCCAACACGCTTGGCCTCCGATGCCTATTGAGAACTGCTGTTGTTGTGGAATTACTGTTCTGTTCTTCCCTTCTCTCAATAGGTTTCTAATGGCTCAATCGTTTCTATTCTCCATAGGTTCTAGGCCCAATATGTTCTGCTCTACATAGGATCTACTCACAAAAGGCTTCTACCCACCAAATGTTCTATTCCCAAAAGGTTCTCCCCACCATAGGTTCTAGGCCCAATATGTTTTACCAACCATAGGTTCTACCCTAAATAAATTATACTCTCCATAGGTTCTAGGTCCCATAGATTCTACTCTCCTTAGGTTCTAGGCCCAATATGTTTTGCTTTACATAGGTTCTAGTCCCAATAGGTTCTACTCTCCATAGGTTCTGGTCCCAAAATATTTTACCCATCATAGATTTTAGGCCAAATAGGTTCAAGAACTATACCCTCAATAAGTTATACTCTCCATAGGTTCTAGACCCAATAAGTTATACTCTCCATAGGTTCTAGACCCAATAGGTTATACACACCATAGGTTCTAGTCTCATCAGGTTCTAATCTAAATTCTCTTCCCAGTCAGTCAATTCAGCGCTGCCAGGTCTGTTGGCCTGAGGTCCTTTCTGCAGGCTTTAATGAGACTCGTTTCACGAAGGCAATGTGTTTTGATGGTTCTAGGTGGCACATTTATTGAACACACTGTGCAGTTTAATACCGATCTCCTTGTTTAGACTCTGGGGTGTTTGTGTTATAATCAACAAAATGCTAATGGATCTCTGTAGCCATTTGTTTGTTTAGAAGCGAATTGCTTTGGTTGGTTAGCTTTCAATGAGTTCAATCCTGTTCAGTGACTCCACTTTGCCGGAGTATGGAGGGGTCAAGTTCCCCTTTGAGAGCACCTAATAATTAATATTCAGTCACCGCAAGGCGCAGGAATTTAGGCTGCGTCATTTTACCTTCTGAACGGCTTGGTTCTACTTCTATAACCTTGACACTGCTGATCTCCCAAACAGATGGACACAGACACACACATGCACAAACGCACGCAAACAAATACACACACACACACACACACCACACACACCCCACCACACACACACACAACACACACACACATCACCCACACACAACACCCACACACCACACCACACACACACAACACATCTACACACACACGGCACACACCACACACACACAATGCGCGGCCACACACTCACGCTTGGTTCTACTTCTATAACCTTGACACTGCTGATCTCCCAAACAGATGGACACAGACACACACACGACACACACACGCACACAAACACACACACACACACACACACACACACACACACACACACACACACACACACACACACACACACACACACACACACACACACACACACACACACACACACATCCACACGCATACACGCATTTTGTTGTCAGGCTTGTGGAAGTCTCCCACCTTCTTCGGTGGCCTGCCATATGGCTGCTGGATGAGCTGGTGTGTCCACACCGTTGTTGTTGTTCTTTCCAAGCGCCGCCACACTACCACCCACTGGGGTACACCCCCGCACCTCTCGGCTCCTCCTCTCCTCGTTTGCTCTATCCCTCCATCCTACCACTTCTATATCCCTCTATACCCCTATCTCTTGTATGCCATGTCTTGTCATGCACGTGCGCTTGTGTGTTTGTGTGCGTGTTAGAATGGCCATTAGGCGTATTTTGTTTCACAGAATGTGATTACACAAGGTGAAACGTTGGTGTGATGCTGGCAGCAAGCAAAGACAAATCGTTGCATCTCAATATTCCATAAACACCGAACACATAACTCTCTCAGCACATTGACCGATTGTACAATGTGTGTGCGCTTGTTTCTGCATGCGTGCGTGTGTAGGCGTGTGTGTGTGTGTGTGTGTGTGTACGTGTGTGTGTGTGTGTGATTAACCTATTGTCCAGCGGTCACAGTTGGTGCGTAGTTATTAACCTAATCAGAAGTGGGAAATGAAAAGCCTTGTTTGTAGTTTAATGGCTGTTCTTCCCGATTATGTTTGATCAATCCTCAGCTCCGCCAAATATTGAGTATGCTCTCATTACTCTTGCTCGGGCTGTCTCCTGTTGGTGTGTGTGCGTGTGTGTGTGTATTTGAGTGTGTTTCCATTGGTGCACCCCTGGTTGTTTCTCTGCCTGTGTTGTGTCGCATTGTATCTGTTGTGTGCTTGTGTGTGTGGTTGTGTGTGGTGTGGTGTGTGTGTGTGTTGTGTGTGTGTGTGTTGTGTGTCGTGCTTGTTGTGTGTGTGTGTGTGGTGTGTGGTTGTGTGTGCTGAGTGTTTGTGTTGTTGTGTTGTTGCTGTTGCTTGCCTACCCTTTCTTCCTCCGATTTTTGTGATTTGTGCATGTGTGCCTGTTTGCCTGTTTCCTGTGTGGTTTGTGTGTGTGTGTGTGGTGTGTGGGGGGGGGGGCGGGCGTATAAGGTTTTATAAGGTTATTTACCATACAGCACGGCCGGCCATAACCCCACCATTTACTAATCGTAGCCTGGATAAGATTGGTTAAATATGGGCCTAATTTAATTTTTAATATGATCATTTGTTTTATGCATTTTGTGGGATAGCATATGGATAGGGTTTGATGGCATATGGGACGGATAAATTTTGATTGGGGAAGGAAACCAAGAATCTTTTTTTTATGGAGGGCTTAAAAAATAATTATTTGTTGTGTTGGGCTCCTCTTTGGAAACGACAAATCAATTCAGATGCAAACACACACACACACACACACACACACACACACACACATACATACACATGAGGAGTCAGTTGAGACGAGAGAAAGAGAGGGAGAGAGAGAGAGAGAGAGAGAGAGAGAGAGAGAGAGAGAGAGAGAGAGAGAGAGAGAGAGAGAGAGAGAGAGAGGAGA
>OLKM01001033.1:128867-147356 GCA_900291075.1 Melanogrammus aeglefinus | reverse complement strand
GTGCATGTGTGCCTGTGCCTGTTCCTGTGTGTTTGTGTGTGTGTGTGTGTGTGGGGGGGGGGGCGGGGTATAAGGTTATAAGGTTATACCATACAGCACGGCCTGCATACCACCATACTATCCAGGCCTGGATAGTATGGTAAATATGGCCAATATTTAATATGATCATGTTTTATGCATGTGGATGCATGGATGGGTTGATGGATGGACGGATGATTGGGAAGAAACCAAGAATCTTTATGGAAGGCTTAGAAATAATTATTTGTGTGTGGCTCCTCTTGAAACGACAATCAATTCAGATGCAAACACACACACACACACACACACACACATACATACACATGAGGAGTCAGTTGAGACGAGAGAAAGAGAGGGAGAGAGAGAGAGAGAGAGAGAGAGAGAGAGAGACAGAGAGAGAGAGAGAGAGAGAGAGAGGGAGAGAGAGAGAGAGAGAGAGAGAGAGAGAGAGAGAGAGAGAGAGAGAGGGTGAGAGAGAGAGAGAGAGAGAGAGAGAGAGAGAGAGAGAGAGAGAGAGAGAGAGAGAGAGAGAGAGAGAGAGAGAGAGAGAGAGAGAGAGAGAGAGAGAGAGAGAGAGAGAGAGAGAGAGAGAGAGACAGAGAGAGACAGAGAGAGGCTGATAAAAGATGATAAGAGTAGATGTAGTTTGTTGACTCACCATTTGACAGCTCCAGCCCTGGTCTGAGAACACTGTCAGGATGGAGTTAGGTGGGGATGGGGGGGGGTGGAGGATGAAAAGAGGTTGATGGGATAAAAAGGAGAGAAATAGAGAGAGAGAAAGAGAGAGATTTGGAATTAAAACTGAAAGGTGGCCGGTCGGTTTGATCACCTGACTTGTAGTGGAAACAGAAGTCCGGACAGAGAGAGAGAATCCACACTAGGGATACATTCCAGACCTATTCCTACCCTGTCAAACATCTAAAGAGACAGACAGAAAGGCACACGCTCATGGTAGGAGAACAGAGGCAGTCTGGAGCTCGGAGGGTTTAACTGGTAGGAAGGCTGTAGGGGATGGTGGATAAAATGGAGGCGCCGTTAAGATGGGAGGCTGGAGGTGGCCAGTGCGCTAAACTCTATTCATCTGTATGGCGTGAACGGAACTGGTACGTAGCTTGACGGGCTTGTGGACTGCACGGCTGCCTGGTTTGAAGCATCACCTTCACCGCCGGAGAACATAAGATGCATGAAGAACGGCTACTTATGTCCACCTGGCTGTGGAAAACACCTTCTTTGTTGTGGTTTCCATGGGCAACCGTTATGTGTCTGTCCTGCGGGCTGGGTGGACTGTTAGCACTTCCATGTTAAATTTGTACCAGGCAGAGAGAGAGAGAGAGAGAGAGAGAGAGAGAGAGAGAGAGAGAGAGAGAGAGAGGAGAGAGAGAGAGAGAGAGAGAGAGAGAGAGAGAGAGAGAGAGAGAGGGAGAGAGAGAGAGAGAGAGAGAGAGAGAGAGAGAGAGAGAGAGAGAGAGAGAGAGAGAGAGAGAGAGAGAGAGAGAGAGAGAGAGAGAGAGAGAGAGAGAGAGAGAGAGAGGAGAGAGGGAGGAGGGAGCGGGAGAGAGAGAGAGAGAGAGAGAGAGAGAGAGAGAGAGAGAGAGAGAGAGAGAGAGAGAGAGAGAGAGAGAGAGAGAGAGAGAGAGAGAGAGAGAGAGAGAGAGAGAGACAGAGAGACAGAGAGAGAGAGACAGAGAGAGAGAGACTTTGAGATAGGGGATGGTGAGACAGGGGATGTGAGACAGGGGGACATAGAGAGATAGAGAGGGATGAGCGATGAGAGAGATGATAGTTATTGAGAAAAATAGCATATGATTATGGGAAGCATATTTCGAGAAGAAAAGTATACAGGATGGACGCTGTGTTGAGGGTCAAGCGGGTGTTTTGTGTGGGCTGCTATGAGTATGAAACCGAAAAGTGAAGATGGCTTTAAAATGTCTGGATTCACTCCAAGATGAAACTCTGCCACTAATCCACAGCGAGCAGGAATGCCTGAATTTGAATGCTTATTATGACAATTGAGAAATTAAGACAAATGAATTATTTCAAATCGTCTTATGAGCCCAGCGGCAAATACTATCATACCCCGCAATGTCGAAGAGATTAAAAAATCAGGGTTGAACAAAGGTTTCCTTTCAAATATCAGAGCCGTCTTGCATGTGAGATATGGTAGTCATATATAAATAACCTTGAACTCTTGGCGAATCGTAACTCTTGTCTCTTAGTTCTACATTTATATTTTGAGGCCACTTGAACAAGTGACCTTCTCTTTTCATGTTATTTTATATTATTCATGGATTATATTTTATGTATTATGTTTCTTTCTCATTCTGTAATCCCATCGCCTCTGCTTTTCCTTCCTCCTTTCCATTTTCTTTCAATTTACCCCTTGTAAAATCTCCCTCTCTCCCTCTTTCTCTCTATTTCAATCTCCCTCCCTCCCTCCCTCTCTTACTCTCTGTGTCCATCCTACTTTGTCTCTCTTGCTGTCTCCCTCCCTCCTCTCTCTAAGTCTCTCTCCCACTGTATCTCTCCATCTCTATTGAAGACAACGATCGGTTGTCTTCTATTTCCCATCCTTTCCCTCTCTTCTCCTCTGTCTTGTCTGTCTCACTCTCATTGTTTCCATCCCTCTCTAAATGGAACATAAGGAAATGTAATCTTTATTTTATTCAGTCGACTCATCTGTCGACTCTACCATTTCAAAACCTTGTCTCTTGATGTCTCCCAAATGGCTTTCTCTTCTCTCTCTCTGGTTCCCAAGCTTTCTCTCTGTCTCTCTTTGCCCTGTCTCCCTCTCCCTCTCTCCGTGCCTCAGAGCGCCATACGCTCTCAACCTCTCTCTATCTATCATCTCTGTCCACCTTCCCCATCAGCTTTCTGTGTGTGTGAGTCTGTGCGTATGTGTGTGTGTGTGTGTGTGTGTGTGTGTGTGTGTGTGTGTGTGTGTGTGTGTGTGTGTGTGTGTGTGTGTGTGTGTGTGTGTGTGTGTGTGTGTGTGTGTGTGTGTGTGTGTGTGTGTGTGTGTGTGTGTGTGTGTGTGTGTGTGTGTGTGTGTGTTTATTCAATTTAAACTGTACCACATTAATTCAACAATGGTGATCATCTACTGGAACTCCAGGTATTCATGTACGCCCATAAATATTTCATTCCATCACCAAAGTCTCCTGGGGTTGAACCCGAGTGCAGTAGTGACTCCACGTCACAGCCCAGCACATTGCTCAACTCACCATGTGTGGATTGCTGTGTCTGACCATGAAAGGAACGGACACTTCAACACACTGCTGAAATGTTGTCATGAAAGCTGACTCTTCAATGTGTTGTCATCCACCATCACTTGTTGGCTTTGCTGCCTTGTTTTGGATGGTGTCTCTATCCACACCTCTTGCATCAAGTCAGGCTCTAGTTAAAAATGTCTGAGGAAATAAAGGGCTTGGAAATCAAAAAGGGTGGACCAACACACTGAGAAATAAAAAAACAACAACTCAGATTGACGTCCCTTCCACACTGTGAAGAAATTGTAAACTATTGCTTGAATAATAAGGAATCAGATCACCAATAGTGTTAATAATTGAGGAAACAACTGATTTGCTTTCGATAATCAAATCAAATTACTATGAAGTGAGGGTGACAGTTGTAAATACGTTTGTAAATACCGTAGTTTAGCAAAGTCAAAGTCTGTAAATGTACTGCCATCTGTTTTTAAATGAAAGTGACTTGTCAAGATTTAACTTTTTCCCAGCTTTGAACATGTAAATATGTTTTTCCAATGCCAATAAAGCCAATTTAATTGAATCATAGTGGGTTGTGGTTGGGTGTAATCTTTCAGTGCTTGCAAACACAATATTTATTATCCATCGCCTGGTTTATCTTCAAACCAATTTCAATCAAACGTCTAAGTGAAAAGTACCCCTCCAAAATCCAGTAAACACCATTTCTGGGAATAACATGAACTATACTTGGGATTGATTTCCTTCCAGATTTCACTTCATCTGCTTCGTCAGAATCATTTCTTGTATTTCTCCAACTGTGGGCAGAAAACTGAACAAGAGGAAGCAGATAGAAGCTGTTCTGAATTCATTTCTCAACAACAGAAACCTCAGCGTAACCGTCGACGGGTTGCACCGTTGCTTATTTCCTTGTGTTTTACTGTGTGTGCTATGTCAGTAGGCAAAATTAAGATACATATTATAACACTGTCTTTGTGGGTGTGTGTGTGTGTGAGTGTGTGTGTGTGTGAGAGTTGTGTGTGTGGTGTGTGTGTGTGTGTGTGTGTGTGTGTGTGTGTGTGTGTGTGTGTGTGTGTGTGTGTGTGTGTGTGTGTGTGAGGAGGAGATGGAGGAAGAGAATTTGGAAGAGGCCAGGCCATGTGCTTGAGTGAAGAGAAATAGGAGGTAAATATTAAAGTTGAAGAACAGGAAGGCAGAGAGAGAACCAGAGAGAGAGAGAGAGAGAGAGAGAGAGAGAGAGAGAGAGAGAGAGAGAGAGAGAGAGAGAGAGAGAGAGAGAGAGAGAGAGAGAGAGAGAGAGAGAGAGAGAGAGAGAGAGAGAGAGAGGGGGGGGGGGGCTCTTTCTACAATGTATCGTCCCTGTCAACAGCACAGTTTGTCCTTCTGTGTGTGTATGTGTGCACCTGTGTGTATATGTCTGTTAACAGGTGTGTGTGTGTGTGTATGTTTGTACGAGAGTGTTTGTTTGTGCGTGGGTCTCTGTGTGTGTGTGTGTGTGTGTGTGAACATTTGAGCTTCTTTGTGAGACATACCACTGACCACCTAGCATCCCCTACTCTCTGCTCTCCTTCCCATAATGCAATTCTCCCCTCTCTTGCTACAGCCGCCACAGAAAGACGCTATGAATATTGATGAATGACACCACACAAACACTTCTCCTCTGCTGCACTTATTAAATTGATCAAGTGAAAACCTGAGCGGCGATGATAGTTATTGATCCCTTGATTGATTAGACCCATGATCTTGTGGCTCAGTGCATGGCTGTAGAGCCTCCCTCCACTGAACAGTTTACATTGCAGCTTATATAAAGACATAATGGCTTGCATGCAAAGATCTTGCGGCATGTGGAAATTCACAACCGATCACGGAAGCAATCAGTTGACGGCACTCTGCATGATTATTGATATTGGCAGTTGAAATGGATTATTTATGACTACATTTCTTAATTAATGAGCCTCTTATCTGTGTACAAAAAATGTAGACATACGCACATGCATGCATGCACGCACACACACACAGACACAGACGCACACACACAAACACAATCCTATCCGTCCTATCCTCAATCTGCCAGCTGTGGCCCCAGTAACGACCGGCCAACATTTGACCAACCGCATGTGTGTGTGTACCAACATCAGCAACATGATGGTAATATTAAAAGCCCTGTGAATGAAAATCAAACCATTAAATGTATTCAGAAACTCCATAATTGAGGTTCTTATTAAACATCCATTAGGTGATTCATGGGCGAAAATATATGAAATGTTAAATTCAGCTGAAGCCGGAGCAGCTGCCCAGAGTATCTCTAATTAGAGGCTGGCTGTGCACATCAGGGGTTTGCTTCTTTGAAGGTGCATTGTGTGTAGTAGTCGTAGTGCACTTTATAGGATACCAGATTTTAATTAGTACACTCAAATGTCAGACAGCAGTACAAAATGGTGGCACACCAAATGGTACACTGTATGGGGAACAAGTGAATGACTCAAACATACCACGGCATAGAACGTTTGCCAGAAGGAAGGGATTTCAGATCATAGATTTAGATCCCATCTCAGCAGGAAGTGATGTCAGATTATAGATTCCGATCCCATCTCAGCAGGAAGTGATGTCAGATTATAGATTCAGATCCCATCTCAGCAGGAAGTGATGTCAGATCATTGGTTTCGGATCCCTCTCTCAGCAGGAAGTGATGTCAAATCATTGGTTCGTATCCCTCTCTCTGCAGGAAGAGATGTTAGATCATATGCTCAGACCTCTTGGCGCGTTCAGATCACTTGGAATTATGGGGAAAACCTTTTTGTGACCTCAGAATGTTCTCTAGAACGACACCTCATGACGTTCTGATGATTCTACTTCCTTTTCGGAAGCTGGGGCCAGATTTTCTTAACAGGGTTGCCCAGTTGGTGACGTATTGTTTACTAGTGACGTTCATGAACATGGTGGAACATGAACGTTTTACTTAATATAAAATAATCAACCATCATACCACATACTTTACTATTGATTGACATTTTGAAGAACTTTTAGATTTTGAACGCAGTGCACATGACCGTTCACTGTTGGGAACACGTGTAAGCGTGAGCGTCATTACTGACGAGGTGTCTCATAATTACCAGGACACATGAGCGGCACATCTGACCTCTTTCTCAACAGAAAGCAACATAAAATATTTTTTTTAGAGCTGCCTCTTAGAAGGAATGGATATCTGATCAAAGATTAAAATACCCTCTCTAATCGGGACTGTTCGGTCAGATAATTGATCCCTATATCTGCAATGCGTGATCTCAGCTCATGGATTCAGTTCTTTCTCTTAGCAGGAAGTAAGGTAATCCTCTCCCTTTTTATTCAGATTTTTTTATATAAGTAATATTCACCCCATTCGTTACACGCTTTCAGTGTGACGTTTATTGACGTCACAACACAGACAACATCATCTCTCATCATCTCATTTCTTATTATCATTGTTATTTCCTTACTTTTGTGCCTTGAATATCTACAAAGCCCATTGTCAATGATTATCACTTCATCATTTGTTTTTCGGGACTTGGAAGTGTTTTAGTCATGTTTAATAATGTCATGGAGATCAACCTGACCTCTGCGGTACTTCAGTTCCCACTTTTCAGTTGTTTTTGTTTGCCACTCCAATTTAGATTGTATGCGCTGTTTGTTCTCAGTGTGACTTGGGGGTCTTTTTGCATACGAGGGTAGACCTTCTGAATGTCAATGTAATGTAAATGAGTGTCTCCGAAATATCCTGAAGGTTTTGGTTGCTGCTGAAAGGTTTAGATTAAGAGATGTGGTTTGTGTGTGTGTGTGTGTGTGTGTGTGTGTGTTGTGTGTGGTGTGTGTGTGTGTGTGTGTGTGTGTGTGTGTGTTGTTGTGTGTGTGTGTGTGTGTGTGTGTGTGTGTGTGTGTGTGTGTGTGTGTGTGTGTGTGTGTGTGTGTGTGTGTGTGTATGTGTGTGTGTGTGTGTATAAAGATGTGATTTACATGATTGTGTTTGTGTCTGTATGAGGCTATGATTTACATTCATGTTTTTTGTCTGTATAAAGGTAGGATTTGTGCGTTTCCATCTGTGACAGTTCATTCCGAACGTGTTTGTCTGTCTATTAACCAAGTGAGCGTGTCTGTTTACATGTAAATGCATGTTTATGTTCCTAAGATTTCTGACTGATTGTTGAGCGATACATGAGTGTTTGTGTATGTGAGGGTGTGCGTGTGGGCCCATGATGTTATGTGCATGTGCAAGTATGTATATGAGCGAGAGTTGCATTTGGCTGTGTGCTCTAAGCTTCTCTCTTTCTCGCTGTCTCTCTCGCTCTCTCTTTCTAGCCCATTCCCTCCCAAACCCCCTTATACTCTCTCTAGCACTGTCTACCCACTCTTTAGCTTTCTCTCCTCTATATCACCTCTCTCGCGCTCTCTCTTTCTCTTTTCGCTGCTCTATCTCTACTCCTCTCTCTATCCTCTCTTCTATCTCTTTTCTCTCTAGCTCTCTCTACTACTCTATTTAGAACTCTGCTCCTCTCTTCTCTAGCTCTCTCTCCCCAGCTCTATCTCTCTAGCTCTATCTCCTCTCACCTCTCTCTAGTTCTCTCCTCCTCTCTCTCTCTCTCTCTCTCAAACCCCCTTATACTTTCTCTCTAGCTCTCTCTTCTCTCTCTTTAGCTTTCTCTCTATAGCATCTCTTTAACGCTCTCTCTCCTCAATCTCCTTTCCTTCCTCTAATTCCTCTCCTCTCTCTATCCTTTCCTCTCTCTCCTCTCTCACTAGCTCTCTCTCCTCTATTTAGCGTGCTGCTCCTCTCTCCCTCTAGCTCTCTCTCCTCTCTCACTAGCTCTCTCCTCTCAAGGATCTCCATTACAGAACGCGTATGCCTGGATTTCATAACAAATATCGATGAATAATCTAGTGCTTTCCAACTTGAGTTTCTGTTCTACTGGCATGAATGCTTTCAGTTCAAGCAAATACCTTGCCAATCCCCGCCATCTCTCCCCTGAGTACTCTACCTCTCTCCTTTGTTCTCTCTCCTTGCCCTCCGTCTACCGCACCTTGAGCTATTCCCTCCATCTCTTCTGCATATGATCTCGTAAGCCACTTCTCCCCCTCAGCATATCCCATGTTTTTGAGGAAAATCGACATCTGACATTTATCACTATATCTGCCAATCAGATCCTCCCTTTCTCTCTCTCTTTCTCTCTCCATCCTCCCTCATTCTCTTGCTCTTTATCCCTCAATTCCCTCTCTCTCTTTCTCTCTCTGTAATTTATTCTCTGTCTTTTATCTTCGGTCTAACCTTTTCTTGATGAGTTTGTTAATTTTTTTATGTTATTCACACAGAGGGAGACACAGTGAAGTTAGCTGAAAAACTGAAATGACATGTTTCCTGTCAAAACCAGGCCGTTGCTCCTCCCCTTCCTGCGTCCTTGATGGGTTCTGGCCTTCGGCATAATGTGGACATGTGCACAGATGCGTGTGCACGTGTGACCTGACATTTCAGAGGGCCATGTCTTATTTCCTGGCACAGCGGCAGCTGATTGCATATTTGACGTTTAGGCGTGTGTGCGTGCTTGTGAGTGTGTATGTTTGTGTGTGCGTGTTTGCAAGGGAATAATTGCCTGAGGGGCCAACCCCCTACGCCCACATCCAACTTCGCAAATTGACCTGTCCCATCGACACACCAACACAAAGACACGCTCTCATATCCATACAGTAACACACATACGGGAACAACACCACAATACGTGGGATTTGCACAGAGCACTCCTCGACATATGCATAGCAGTTCTCCAATCGCTTTGTCCTCCTGTTGCGATGCGTGCTGGCATGCGGCACCTGGATCTCCGGGCTTTGTGAGGCTTTAAGCATATGTTAGGAGCAAAGTGTTGTGCCTCTGATTCGCCTACGCCCCACTATGCACGCATACCTAACGAGATAGACCAAGCCGGGGTCGCAATCTAGTTAGCGTCGAGGGGGTGGCAGGCGAAAGATGGAGGAGACGCAAATGCAATTTTGAAAAGCAGGTTAGGCGTCGCTTGGTATGCACACTTCATTAACAACACAGCAAAACAAAAGCCAGAACCTAGCTTTTGCATGTGATTCCATTTGGGTTGGGTGTCCCTGCCACTTGGTCTCTACTTCATATCCGCTTCCTCGTCTTCTTATCTTCCCCTTCCTCTTCTGTCTTATATATTGGGTTAGCACCTTGTGTCATCGGTACTCAAATCTCTGTCTTTGTTTTCTTCCATAGATCCCTGTCTGATATCTGAGACCTCAGCCCACCAGGAAAGGAAGGCAACCGCCTATTCTGGATCTCTACCCGTGGCCACGGCGCTTACACACCTGTTACCTGTGGCATCACCCCACGCAAAACCCCTGCTGAGGGTGAGGAAGTACAGACCAGTGCAGAGAGAAGGCTAACACCAAAATCCCCTTGAGAACAAGATAACCACGGCCATCCCATCACCGCCACCAACACCCCCCCGCATCTCTCCACCCGGTTCGGGTTCTTTGACCAAGAGAAGGAGCCATCACCTACTGGTAAGCCAACATACATCTTCGTTTTTTCTCTGTCTGTCTCTCTCTCTCTGTCTCTGTCTTTGTCTCTCTCTCTTTCTGTGTCTATCTCTCTCTGTCTCTGTTCCGTCTCTCTCGCTCGCTCTCTCTCTCCCTCTCTCTGTCTCGCTCTCTTTCACTTTCCAGCCCTGGCTCGATCGCTGGTACAATGCGTACAATGAGTGCAATATGCTGTCATATTTGCGGTCAATTTGACTCTAGCGAAAGGCAATCAGGTTGGGCTGGTGGAGGTGGAGGTTTGAGTGGTGCAGGGAAGACTGTAGTGCATTGGGCTTGGGGCAGGATGAAGGAGCCAGCTATGGGTGACAGCCAAGCCCCGTTCCCTCTCCCATGGATGGGCCTGCTGACTGGAGGAGCGAGGAGCTCCCAGGGGCGTTTCAATGTGAAACAGCTTTGGCATGTGAGAGGATTTTAATGGCATCCACAAAACTGCCCCCAAACCAGATTAAACTGCCAAAAAATGGGCCCTGTGTTACGAAGGCGGGGAATTTTCCATTTATTTATCCACTTAATACCACGTCCAACGTGGCCTTGATAGGGAAATTACTTGAAGAAATATATTGCTCTGACATTTGTAATTCGTCAACAAACAACATTCTCTCTAGTTAAATGTTATTGACAGAGAAGGGTTATGCAAGCGTTGTGCTTTGAATCCACTGTGGTTTTGATGGGATTCTGTCCTGGTTAATGTAATTACCTCATGAGAAACATTCCCTTACTAAACCTAGCATAACGATGAGGTGTTTGTCTTTGGGCAGCATATTAATGTGGATGCCACTTCTTAAAATATTGTTGACAGCGGTTCTCTGGTATTCGCTGCAACTGTGGGGCTATGATGAGGCCACCTTTATACTGTATAGCTTCTCACTCACAAAACAATTCACCACCGTGCCAGGTTGCCCAAAATTGCATTGTGTTTTGCACATCGTTATCAGATGGTACACATAAATGCAATAACATGCGCGCTGAAAACTCAATTTCCTAAAGAACTCATATAGGGAAAAACAATATTGCACAATCCATATTGTATCAGCTGCTAATCCACTCAAGGAAATGTAACTGTGAAAGATGTGTCTGCCAATCGTTTTCACACCTGGAGATCCCAACATAGGCTACACACACACACACACCACAGGAAAAGACTTGGTTGCTGGGTTGGCCTGATTCATGTATGCAGTCGAGTGCTCAATCCAAAGTGCTCTACTTTCTCTCAGGATGAAAGGGTTTCTGTTTTGATCCCAGACTGGGCCAAGACAAAGTATGTCACCAACTCCCTGCTTGGACCAAGGTTTGGGAGGTACGTCCAAGATATCTGGGCTTTAAAGAAACAAATCTCCCCCTCTCGTGCCCTGAACCAAACACCCCAAGAATCCGGAGTGCTGAATCTATTCGTAAGGATACACATTTACATTGGACAGTTTTCTTTTGCAGAGGAGTGAAGGTATGATGAATGACTGTGGGTATTTGTCTGTGTGTGATTGTGTTGTATATATTCATGTATTCATCTGTTTCCCGTGTTTGAGTACAGAAATGAGATTCCCTCTCCAACTCGTTTCAAATTGTAGTGATCGCCGTGGCGATAGCACAGGCGCAGTGTGACAGCAGCACTGTGTTGAGGAGTGGAAGAGCTGGAGAGTCGGCTGATAAAGACTTGTGTGTGTGTGTGTGCGTGTGTGCGTGTGTTCACTGCACATTGATGAAAAGATGACATGTGTTCTACACTATCTCCCTAGCTGTATTTCTTTAACGCAACACATGGCATTCCTCTCTCTCTCTCGCTCTCGCTCTCTCTCTCTCTCTCTCTCTCTCTCTCTCTCTCTCTCTCTCTCTCTCTCTCTCTCTCTCTCTCTCTCTCTCTCTCTCTCTCTCTCTCTCTCTCTCTCTCTCTCTCTCTCTCTCTCTCTCTCTCTCCTCTTCTCCTCTCTCTCTTCTTCTCTCTCTCTCCTCTCTCTCTCTCTCTCTCTCTCTCTCTCTCTCTCTCTCTCTCTCTCTCTCTCTCTCTCTCTCTCTTTCTCTCTCTGACTCGCTGTCAATTTAATTCAATATAATTAAATTTAAAAAATCTTTATTGGCATAGGAAACCGACATTCACGTTGCCAAAGCTAAAAAGGTCTAAAAAGCAGCCAAACGAAACACATAAATTAAGTCAACCATAAAACTCTCCCTATCTTTCTCAAATTCCTTCTATATAAATTCTTCCTCTCTCTGGATATGCATTTATGCATATCAATACCTTCCTCTCTCTCTCCCCCATCCCCCTCTCTCCCTGTCTGCTATCTTGTTCATGTTGAGCGTTGATGCAGGCTGATGGATTTCCAGAGAGGCACTCATCACAGTCCTGCCTCAGGTAGCCCCAGGATCGACTGATGGCTGATTTGGATCTCCAGCTCCCAATGGGACTTATACACCTGGCAGCGATCTTGGTTCTAAGCGCTACATGGGTGGGTTGAACTGAATGTGGTATTCCGCATTCCGTTTCCCCCTTCCAGCTAGCGTTTAGAACCGCAATCTATTGGTTCGGTCTTCTCTGTCAACTATGAATATCAAACTGGTGATACAGAGTGTTTCACCAAGGAGTAGAACATGCTGTTATCTTCTGACACACTGTGCAAAGCGTAGTTCAACTTACTTTGTTGACGAATCCTCCCGTTCTATCTCTAACTCACTCCCGCTCTGCTTTTGGTTGTTAATTCCTCGGGCTCCATAGATTTCTTTCTCCTTGTACCGTGCACATCAACATTATGACTAGAGTGTATGTGTGTGTGTGTGTGTCTCAATTGTGTTTTAACTTCAGTGTGGCATTTACCATCGTTGCGTATCCAGAAATATGTTTGTTTCTTACATGGCACTGGTTCAACAGTAACGCCAAATAACGTTTCGTTAATCTGCTGTCACCTCCCTCCCTCCCTCCCTCCCTCCCTCCCTCCCTCCTCCTCCCTCCCTCTTCCTCCCTCCCTCCCTCCTCCCTCCCTCCTCCCTCCCTCCCTCCTGCCCTCACTTCCCTTCCTCCCACCCTCCTCCTTCCTTCCTTCCTCCTTCCTTCCTTCCTTTCTTCTCCTTCCTTCCTTCCTTCCTTCCTTCCTTCCTTCCTTCCTTCCTTCCTTCCTTCCTTCCTCCCTTCTGCCCTTCATCGCCCTCCCAACCTCCCTCCTTCCCTCATCCCAATTGTTTCCTTTGTTCTTAACTTATTTTCTCCAGCTTGTCACTCAGACTCTAGCCTGCCAAAGAAACGAAAACACACACACACATGCGCACACACACACACACACACACACACACACACACACACACACACACACACACACACACACACACACACACACACACACACACACACACACACACACACACACACACACACACACACACACACACACACACACACACACAGGCACCTCTGTACTTATTCACAGGACGTTCATACAAAATACAAAAATGGGACTCCTGTCCCTTCTCCTCCTCTCTGCTGCCCCCTCCTTCACCCCTTCCACCACTCCCTCCCCTCTCCTCGGCCCACTGGTTGATCTACTGCCTGGCTTCAGCAGGGGGGGGGGATCTCTGAATAAGATGGAAAAAGAAAATCCTGTTAGGGGCCCGATACTACGGTACTTATTGATCGCTCCTCTCCAAATCCCCCTCCTAAACCCTTGAGGCCACATTTTAAATACAATTTTAACACTCAAAGCCCCCAAAAAGGAAAAAGAAATCTCCTACCCTTCTGAATTTCTTTTAAGTCTGAGATGGTAGTGTTACCCTTCACATTATATTTCTATATGGCATCCTAATATATTTATTTTATATTTATTCTACGTTATACAACCTGTATCATCGTTAGAGTGTAGAGAAGTGCATCGGAAAGAAGAGAAAAAGTGATAATGATTCGAATGGGAATTTTCTCTTAGATGGACCTCAGCCCCTCTGGCCCCCCCCCCGTAATTCAGCCGCTGATTATATACGTCTCTTCATCGTTTCCTCTTCACTCCATCAGTCTGCTAGCTGGGGGACCAGACGCTTCTGCAAGCTCATGTTTTATTCGCTCTGGCATATGCATCTGGCTCCTCTCCCATTCAGACAGATTTCCCGCCGACTCTGCCTGGGTTGAGCCAATCACAACCGGTTATTTAATACGGGTTGGCCTATCAAACCCCATAGGGTTTACACAGGATCACCCTATCGGAGTGCTGTTGAAGCATTTTTCTGTGCAGCCCAAGATGGCAGCTGCTGATGTGTCACACGCTCCGTTGCTTTGATTGGTTGTAGGTCCACCCAATCACATCCAGCGGGGTTTTGGTCTGCACCTGTTGATAAGGCCCCTCTGGATCCCCCAGACTGAGGTTCCACACTAATGCGCTTTTGAGAATGGGTCGGGTGATGCTGTCGGTCGGCCTTCTGTAGCTCATCTTCTCTTATCTTGTCCGCCATCTCTCTATTGACACATTTATATTCATATTAATCTCTCCCAGACACCGCTTCTCCTTTTCCTTCACTTAATCCCCCCCTCCCATCCTATTCCTACCTGTTGAGGTCATTACACAAACTTAAAGGACTTTACATTGGAGCACATTCAAATATATTAGATGGAATTACGTGACATTAGATTATACTAAGTAACAGATAATGGCATGAATTCAGGAAGGCCTTTTACCCAAATGAACGCGAACACAGCGTGTGTTTCATAACTGAGGTGGATAAGAGAGACGGGATGGAATCAAATCCTAATAATCTTCAAAATCTATCTGTCTGCCGTGCTGCTTTTCATGTCATCTGTCTTATCATCTCTTATCAGCCTCTGTCTGTCTGTCTGTCTGTCTGTCTGTCTGTCTGTCTGTCTGTCTGTCTGTCTGTCTGTCTGTCTGTCTGTCTGTCTGTCTGTCTGTCTGTCTGTCTGTCTGTCTGTCTGTCTGTCTGTCTGTCTGTCTGTCTGTCTGTCTGTCTGTCTGTCTGTCTCTCTCTCTCTCTCTCTCTCTCTCTCTCTCTCTCTCTCTCTCTCTCTCTCTCTCTCTCTGGCTGTTCAGTTTTGACCAAGCCACCATGCCTTTTTCCAGTCTTTTCAACAGTTTCTCTGGGGTCCAGTTTTGTTTCGGCAGCCAGAAGGTCTTATCTTCGAGGAAAGGGGGGGGGGGGGGGGGGAGTGGAGGAGGTGGGAGGAGCGGGGAAGGGGGCATCCACACAGGACATCACTTCTCTCTTTTTTGTCCGACGGCCTTTACCGCCAGTTGTCGCCCGCTGGTCTTTTATCCTCGTTTTGTCCTCAAACCATTGCCCTCCAGTCCCTCCCCTTCTCTTTTCTCTCGCTTCAGTCACTTCGGTTCCAAAGGTTCTGGAAGGTTCCGGCAGAGAGAGAGAGGGTATTATCCCCTACGGCGCTTTCTTTTCTTTACACGCCGCTCTGCTTTCATACACAATCGATTCAGAAGGTCACAGAAATGTTTGTGAAGCTAAGCGCGCTCGTTGCCGTAGCTTAACCCGCGGGGGCCCCGCCCATGGCGCTCCTCGTACTGTCCTCTCTGAAAGTCATCTCCCGTCCAAATTGCTCCAAACCCACTACTAAGTCCCATCACGACTGGAGAAAGCGGTCGTGTCACCTGTGCCCTATATATATTGCACTGTTCAGAGCGTCGCCATTTTGCATGGCTGTCTGAAACACGAGTGTACAGGTCTGCTTCTCTGGTGGGGAACAAGGGAGGCCGATTTCCCTGTATCACCAAGCGTGATACATGTCTATCACGCTTGCTCAATACATATGTAACCTGGTAGTCAATCGCTGGATTTAAACTCGGGCTGTTAAAATTAGAGCGATAATAACGCGTAACGCAATGTTATTCTAATTAGATTAAAAAAAAAACTCATTTTTTTTTAATGTCATAAAAAAGTCCCTCTAGATTACTTGGACTAGTTTTTGCTTATTAAGTTAATTTGGTACGAATGATAACGTGTCATTCCATTTGATAATCTCATTTAACTTCAATTGGAGTGGAATTAAAATAGAATTAAAAAAATGTGATTAATCGTGATGCACCCAAATAATATGCGATTAATCGAGACCCGTTTATCGTTTGACAGCCCTCATTTAAACACAAACATAGCTGAGCATCTGTCTGCTGCGTTTGGGCTGGAGCTGACTTTGGCCACACTAACGCATGATAAAAGCGTAAAAGAAGCTTACAGATACACACCTATTTAGTCACACCTCCCATTATACTGTCAGTTTTCTCTGTGAGCCAACTGAGAAACAAGTAAAACAATTTCAACACGCACATTGCGTAATTATGTGAGGACTTCAGATTTTCAATTGCTCAATTTGTAGCACTCTGAATTAATAATTGGGTTTTAAACTTTCAAAGCGCGAACAGCAATTTATCATTTTGGATGTGCCAGAAGATTGGAGATATAGGACACCGGGAAAAGGTCGTTTTTGTGAGTCCACTTTCTGTAGTGTAAAATATATGGTTTAATTTATCTTTTAATTCTCCGGCTCTGTACTGCCAATCAATGTCAGAGACAGTGTTTCGACTGCAAGGTTTATCACATATAGGTTCTTTGGAATTACTAGTAATTTGCTCACTGCCAATGTGCATGTATTTCTTGAATTTAAAGGCCACTTAAAAATGATGGAAATAACATTTCATTGGCCTGTAAAGTCAATGACAAAAGGACATTGGGGTTGATCACTGCACAACTTGCAGCCGACCAAAGCTTAATGTAAAGTTCAGATTACTCTATGTATATTGAGAGAATACAACCTAGCTTGCATTAAAGGATAGATCAGTCCACACTGATATAATTGTTAACTGATGTGAGTGAAAGTGTGCTTTTAAATACTTTGTCCTTAACTAGAAGAAACTATTTATCGCTACGGTAGAAAAAAGCCTACATTCAAGAGACCTCATCTACACTGGACTCCTGTAGTTCTAAGACTCACTCCCTGTGGTGCTGTAACTCACTACCTGTTGTTCTGATTAGCCTTGCTGTTCAGCAATTCGCAATCCCTGAACGAGTCGAATATGGCTCTAGAGTCATAGGTTCCTGCCCCTGCAACACAAGCCAACACGCATTTCCGCAGCAGTAATCCAACCTCCGACGTGGTTTGTTGGTTAATATTATTGAAACTTCCTTTTGCCTTTACCTGTTCTGACCTCCCCTACCTCCCTCGTTCTCTCAGCTTCCCTGTGTCTCTCCAGCTCCCTCTGATTCCTAACCTCCCGGTCTGAATAGAGATTCATCTGGAAACTTCCTTGCTAATTGGCATCAGCCTAATGATTCACCCAGGAGACTGCGTGCCTCTCTTACCTTCCGTCTATACATCTCCCGTCTCTCGTCTTAAGTTTCCTCATGTTCAAGCATATTTCTCCAACTCGTCCTCTTCGTCTCCTCTCCTTCGTTCCTGTTGTCTGCAGATCTATTCATCATTAGTAGTCCGACCCACCACCTTCGTGCAGAACTCCAGCTGTGTGCTTTTGGAATGAAATATGATTACACCGTTATAACGCTGACTGGGAACTATTTGAGAGACATGATTAACAACTTCACTTTGCTGCCATATCTCTGTCTGTGCAAACTATCTGCGCAATCAAGGGTGTTGCACAGTTCTGCTCTCCCCTTGTTCCATGATAAAAACACTGGGCCTGACTGAATACTAATGTCCACCTTATGTACACAAACTTTGATACAAATATTATCCTTCCTAAGGATAGGAAGGGGCTCATCACCGCGGTGATACATTGATGTCCTCTCCATAACTAAATAGTGTGGATGGAACCTGATGCTGGGGGTTTTCAGCATCCACTATAAAAGCTAATCAGACACGCGTGTGGTTTCATAAAGACGTAGCTTTAGGGAGGAGAGAAGCGCGGAACATTAGCTGAATGGGACGCCATGCTGGAGATACACCAGCCCTGGGATGGGGCTGGTGTATCATATTGATTTTATATTACCACAAAGATCTAACTTTATTCATCCCAGAAGGGAACCACTCTAAAGTTTGTATTATTTCGCAAAATCCTTCTCAAAAAGGCACTATGAGAAGGGGACAATGGCATTGTGTGTTTGTTTATATTTATTAATGTAATAAATATGTAAAATATTCATTAAAAGTACCTATGTAATGCTCATAACAAATGTCTTACTACTTAATAAATGTGTCAGGTGTACTTCAGGTGTACCTAAACACATGCTTTTCCATACATCCGTGGCGTGCAATGGCTGCCAAAGTGAAGCAGAGAGTAAAAACAATACATTGGCCAGTACGATGAGCAGTGCTACTTCTATGTGTGGTCCTCTCTCTGTGTCTGTCTCTCTGTGGCTCTCTAGGTGACCCCTGTATAGATAATCTCTCAAACACAGACACACACACACACACACACACGTGCGCGCACCCTGCCGAATCCCCATCAATCGTGCCTGAGGGTGTCCAGGGAGTTTGCTTTCTGTGTGTGTGTGTGTGTGACTGTGTGTGTAGGTGTGTTTGCGTGTGTGTGTGTGTGACTGTGTGTGTGTGTCCATGTAGATGTATGCTCTGGGCCTCTCCATCTGTGGGAAGATAAATGGACTTCATCACCTCATTGGGGGGTAAAGAGAACCAGAGGTTAGCTTTAGTATTTGTGTATGTGTGTGTAGTTTGTGTGTATGTTTGTTTGCTTGTGTGTGTGTGTGTGTGTGTGTGTGTGTGTGTGTG